>VMDO01010845.1:0-69681 GCA_007922755.1 Pedetes capensis
GTTCCTTAAAATAAAGTCGGATTTTGCAGCTTTTTGTTTTTTTGTTTTGAGGCAGGATCTTACTCTGTAGCTCAGGCCAACCTTGAACTCAAGATCCTCCTCCTCCAGCCTTCCACGTGCTGGGATCACAGGTGTGTACCGTCACACCCAGTGTGACCCAGCTTTCATCTCCTCGGAAGACACAAAGATCAAGCATGGAGGGGGGAATGTGGGAATTTTATGTCATATTAATGTTTAGTATATTTTAACTCTAATAAAAAAGAATTCTAATAAACTGGTTGTTAATAATTTCACACAGTAGCATCACCCAAGTTTTCTATGTCAGTGAATGCTTTCTCCTGTTTCAAATATGTCTCGTGAAAAATACCAGAGGGAAATTCTACTGTCATGAACGTTGTCATTTCACCTTTAAAAAAAAAACCTAGCAGCAGGTGAGTTTTTCCAGGTCTCTGAATTTGTCAATGTGAAAATAAGGACTTCTGCTCCACCCTGCCACCCTGGAAGGCGGCCCAGTCCAGGTGCTCACGCCATCCCAGTCACGGGGGACACGGTGTCCCTTGTTCTCAGGGAAGCTTCTCTGCACAGCTCTACCTACACACTTACACGTTTGGGGTTAAATAACCAATAACCGACGGTGCTCTTAGAAACTGGTCACTGTGGAGGATTACCCCTGGGGACTCGACCAGTAACATAAGAGGATCTTTCTCTGAAGGCAGGCGTGGGTAGGGAGTGGCAGGCTTATGGTCTGGCAATATTGTGACCAAGGGTTCAAGCTGAGGCACGCCTGCTCTAGCTTTGGTAAGCTGATTTAGTAGTCACGGCTAGGATGAGTAGTCGCAGGGTTGAGGCACCCATACACAGGTGCCTGTGGTGGCGCACACCTGGGGCGCCAAGGCAAGACGGTTGCAAGTTCAAGACCAGCCTGAGCTAGGTAGTGAGACCCTGTTTCAAGAAAGCAAAAAACAGAAACAAAAAAATTACATACTTGGAAATGTAAGGTGAATTCCCATTTTCAGGAGTTTATCATAGAATTTAAGTTCTTTCTTTCCTTTTTTTTTTTTTTTTTTTTTGTGGTACTTGTGAGGTGAACCCAGGGTCTCGCATATACTTTGTAAGTGCTCACTGGGCTGCACCCTCAGCACATTTTTAGTTTTTTTATTTTGAGTCAGTCTCACCTGGGCAGGCTGCCTCAGGCCTTGAACTCACAATACTTCTGCCACCACCTCTCAAGTCCCTGGGATTACAGGTGTGCATCACTGCGCCCAGCTTAAATTTCTATTTTAAAGATATCTTTTTTAATGGTATCTTAATTTTTTTTTTTTTCGGTGCTGAGGATCGAACCCAGGGCTTTGCTGTACCACTGAGCTAAATCCCCAACCCCAATATCTTAAAATTTGACACTTAATTATTACTTATTTCCTGAGGAAAACAAATCTTTGAGAATTGAAAAAATAAGGATTTTCTTTTTTTCTTTTTCTTGTTTTGAAACAGGATCTCAAGTCCTGCCTGGCCTGAAACTCACTATGCAGGGCGGGCTGGTGGTAAACATGCGAGCTCCTGCCTCAGACTCCCGAGGAAATTTCTTTATTATAAAATATATGATGAAGCCGGGCACAGTGGCCTGTAATCCCCGTGACTTGGGAGGTGGAGGCAGGAGGATCGCAACTTTGAGACCAGAGGCAGTCTTCGTAATTCAGAGAGACGCTGTCCCAAAAAGTAAAGAAAATGGGCTGAGGGTGCAGCTCAGTGGTCCAGCACTTGCAGAGCATGCAGGTGCGAGGCCCTGGGCTCAACCCCCAGTACCACAAAAAAACAAAAAAAGAAATATGCCTCCACTAGCTGTGTTAGAATATGGCTGAAAATTCAGCCAATGTATTCAAAAGCAAACCCTCTTCTTGTTTTTGGGGGTTTTTTGCAGTATTAAGGGGTTGAACCCAGAGCCTTGCACATGCTAGGCCAGCATCCACCACTGAGCTACGCCCTCAGCCCCTCTTTTATTTCTCATTTTGAGAAGTAAAAGTTGTACAGGCTGCCTCTGGCCTCCAACCTGCAATCCTACTTCAGCCTTCCAAGTAGCTGGGATTACAGGTGTGCACCACAGCACCTGGCCATACACACTGTTTTAAGGAGGAAAAACTTGCTAGTTACTTATTGTGCTATAAGTCCAGAAACCAAAAAAAAAAAAAAAAAAAAAAATCATTAATGGAAAATGAACAAACTGAAAGGCAAAATCATGAGCTGAGCAATTCATGTGGCCCACTTTTCCATGAGTGGTCAGTAAGTGTGAGCTTAAACTAGACTTGAGTTTCAGGTACGTGAGCTTCGGTTTAGTGGCTCAGGTCCCAGGAAGCCTCTCCCCAACAGTGCCTTCTGCTTCAGTCTGTGAGGAACTTAACTTTCCTTCTAGTTACACTTTCTCCAGAGCAAAAAGAAACTCCTAGAAACACAAGTGGGTGTCCAGGCCATCCCTTGGTCTTGAGTGGGGAGCAGATCAGTTTGCATGCTGTATCACACGCGGAGGTGCCTGCGTCTGCCTCCCAGTCTCCAGAAAGTCCCGCGGTGGCAGGAGGCTCGCAGTTGGTCTGGAGGGCGAGCGGTGAGCTGTGTCTGGGCGGGCGTCAGTCGCAGCCGTTCTCATGCTTGCTCCACCCCCACCCGTTCCTTTCCAGGCCTTCCTCAGTCGCCTGCCTCCGCTGAGAAGAGCCTGCTGAGCCCGAGTGCCGCGCTCCAGGCAGCGGGGGGCCCATCCGAGCGGAGCTGGTCCCCAGTCGTGAGCCCTGTCCTTAGCGATGCCGGCGGAGCGAGAGCTGACGACCAGGAGGACCGGAGGCGTAAGGTGGGCTGTTCTCAAGGCTGGGGGCACTGCTGGGCCTGGCTTGCAGACCTTAGCTTGCTCTTTGGTGACACTAGGCAGGAAGCCTGGGGTGGGCAGGGAAGGGAGGGCTCTGCTCACGCCCCTGAGCCTCAGGCAGGTCCCAGCACAGTCTTCCTGGGACCCCCGTGACTCCAGGGCTCCGAGGTTCCTTTGTGCAGCCGAGTCTCCAACCCCAATAGTTAACAGTTCTGGCACCCGAGGCTCCGAGGACCAGGCTGGTCTGGGGATGGACCACTCCCTGGTGCCTGTGTCTCCACCCTCCTCCCCACTCCTCCCTCTGCATGCCTCTTCCTCCCTCCCTCACTTCCCCTCTGACAGTTGAGCGACCTGGAGAAGATCTGGGTGCAAAGGGCAAGTTGACTGGGGCTTAGGGGTTCTCAAGTGGGAGACCTGAGGGGTGAGTGGGGTCCTTGGCCAGAGGCTGGAGAGTGTGGAGGAGCCTGCAGTGGGGAGAGTTCTGGGCTTTGTGGTGGGGGGCACAGCGCAGGCTGCGGGCAATGGCGGAAGGTGGAGGCAGGGCAAGGTAGCCACATCTGTAATCCTAGCACTTAGGAGGCTGAGGCAGGAGGATCTTGATTTCGAGGCCAGCCTGAGAGGCACAGCAAGACCCTGTCTCAAAAGAGATGGGGGTGCAGAGAATGCAAGAAAGCAAGTGGGCAGCTCGTGGGAGACAGCAGGAGGGAAATGAGCTGGCAGCCTCTGCTCCCAGGGAGGCTCAGAAGAGCAAGTGGTTCCTCGCTCCTCCACCCGCAGCTGAGCAGCCAGGCCCCCACGCGGGAGCCAGACAAGGCTCAGGCACTGACAGGAGAGCTATACAACTCTTACCATGACCCCACGTGAAGCTGAAAAGCAGACGCTGCCCAGGCCCTGTGGGAGTCGCCAGTGACTGGGGCCAGGGCTCCCTGAAAACCCGCAGCCGTCTTGCTGGGGACATTGGTTCCCAAGGTCAGTGCAGCAGGGGCCTTGGTGGAAGCCAACCTCCAGCTCAGGCCTCAACGGCCAGCTCACCTGGAGCCTCCGTTTGCTCAGGGACCCAGTGGTCAGTGAAGAACTGGCAGTGGAAGAATGGCTGGGGCCATTCTTTGGGAGCCCACCCATTCAGAGCTCTCCTCGGAGCCCACCCATTCCGACTCTGACCCGGCCGTGTAGACTCTGACATGGGGAGCTGCACACCGGTCTCCAGAGCAGAGAGGGTGGGAGGAGAGCACAGAGCTGAGTCCTCACGATGGCTGCTGAGGCTGAGGCCCTGCCTCTGTGGTGACCCAACCACTGACTCTTTTTTTGTGTGTGTGGTACTGGGGGTTGAACCCAGGGCCTCGAGCCTGCATACTCTGCAAGTGCTGAACCACTGAGCTGCACCCCCAGCCCTTTTTTTTTTTTTTTTTTTTTTTTTCACTTTTTGAAATAGGGTCTTGCTGAGTTACGCAGACTGCCTCTGGTCTCGAACTTGCTCCCTTTCTGCCTCTACATCCCAAGTCACTGGGATTATAGGTGTGCACCATGGCCCTCAGGTCCCAGCTTCTGTTTTTAATAGAGGTTGGTGAGGACCAACGACATCTGGAAGGTAGGACAGCCTAGGTGGCAGATGCTCTGGTGGGACTGAGAGCAGGTGACAAATGCTTCCTTTGGTGACAGCTGGCAAAGACTGGCAGAAAGGGTGCTCCTCTCTTGGTCTCCCTGCCTCCCTCATGTTCCTGATCCAGCAGCTCCCTGCCACCTGGGGTGCCACTGGGTCCCTGAGGTGGCCGTTGTGTTCTGCTTCCCGGTTGGTTTTTCTTGGGCTGCACTCTGCTCCCTTGTGTCCCCTTATCACCAACAGTGGCACCTTGAAGAGAATTCTCGGTGATGCTGCTGGAGTTGGGTTTTGGCTTGTATGCCTGTCTCAGGGGCAAGGAGCTCATCTGGGCTCAGGGGTCCCTGATTCCCATAGAACAACATTCAGAGTTTGAAGATTTTGCTTTTGGAGCCCATACAAAGGTAACTGCAATTAGAAAGCTCTCTTCCTTGTACTGTGGGCTGGGATTTAGCTCAGTTGGTAGAGCGCTGCTCTGTAGTCTCTGAGGTCCCGAGATCAATTCCCAGCACCGCAAAATGGGAGAAGGACCTGGCAACCCACTCCAAGGCAATCCCGAAACAGCCATTGAAAACCCTACGAGGGTCGCTACGAGTCGGACTCGACTCCACGGCACCCAACAACAACAGCTTCTTTGTACTGGACTCTCCTGGCCCCAAGGCCCGTAGCGTGCAGGACGTAAAGATCCTGAATCCCTGTTGCTCAGCAGAGGCAGAGGCATAAACATGGGCCTGTGGGGCCAGACCTCAGCCCAGGAGTCCCTGGGTGCATCAGACCAGGTGGAGCTAAGGCTCTTTAAGGAGATTTACTGAATCTGGATTTGAAAAAGCCACGTTTTTATAGCGCAAAACCCGAAGAGAAGCACGAAGGCTAGGCAGGTGCTCAGCTGAGGGGGCAGCAACCAGGGAGACTGGGAACGCCCGGGGGATGTGCGGGGACCAGGGCCGGCGTGGGGCCGCCAGTCATGGGGAAGAGCACGTGGGAGAGGCTGCACCCGGCTTCTGCCCGGCTTCGACAGCTTGGTGCCGTGGGTTCCAGCGGGCGGAGAGCACCTGCCTCTGTGGCCTCTGTGCCAGTGAGCTCGAGGGCACACGGGCGAGCTCACCTCCGTCACCTTTCCACCCCCCAGGAGCTCGGAGCAGGCCCCAGCCCATTCTGAACTTAAAGCCAGGCACAGGGAAGGTGACGTGGCTCTGAACACGGGCCTCCAGCACAGCCACCTCAGCTACCTGCTCCTCCCCGCAGCCTGTGACACGTACCTCAGGCTGTCCCGGAGCAAACAGCCCCTGCTGCTCCTCCAGAGCCCACCCCCACCCTTCCCTACATCTGGTGGTGGCAGCTGGTTGCTCCAGTCATCAGTGCCACCTTGGTCCGTCACAGGTCCCGTCTACATCACCGCCATGTCTTGGGTTGCTGGCGAGGGCTGAGGGCCCTGGCTGCCCCTCAGATCCTCCTGCATCCTGTGGTCCAGGCGCATCACAGTGCATTCCCCTGGGCCCCGAACACCCCAGAGTGCCCTGAAGGAAAATGGCTTTGCTTCCCCTGCCAGTAACCTGTTCACACCCTTCTTGCTGCCACACCCCTCCCTCTGCGCCTTGGCCTCTGCCCCATTGGCCTGCCCACCCTGTCCATTCCAAGCGAGGCTGCCACCTGCCCCTTGCGTCCCAGCGGCCAGCCCTCCCTGTTCTACCTGAACTCTGCGCGGACCTGTTCAGCCATGGCTGCTGACGGCCTGTGTTGCTTCTTGCCTCTCTCCTCTCGGGAAGCCGCCATCTCACAGGGGAGGGGCACCTTTGCCTGAGGGCGTGTCGCAAGTCTCTGTTGGGAGCTGGCGTGTGCTGCCTTGATGTTTGCACAGCAAGCACAGGGACCGTGTACCCCAGAGAAGTCTGTGGTCAGGAATGGAACAGGTGGCCTACAGGGACAGCAGGACTGTGGGAGAAGAGGGGCTGTCAGCTGGGCCGTGACAGGTGGCAGATCTCATGAGGAGCCCAGGCTGGGGACAGATCCCCTGAGGACAGACCCAGCACCCCACAGCCAGCGTAGTGCACGTGCTGCGCCAGGGATGCTGCGTTGGGTGAGATGCAGAAAGCGTCTGCTTTTGATTTGCCATCCGGGCACCACACACGAGGCAGATG
Organism: Pedetes capensis; assembly: GCA_007922755.1. Taxonomy (NCBI): domain Eukaryota; kingdom Metazoa; phylum Chordata; class Mammalia; order Rodentia; family Pedetidae; genus Pedetes; species Pedetes capensis. The sequence goes on from VMDO01010845.1 coordinate 6,587, forward strand.
CCGCCCTGGCAGGGAATTAGGAGCTCCTTGGACTGTCCCATCTCAAGGACTGTGCTGGGGAAGAGAGGAAAGTGCTAAAAACTGAGCCTGGGGTCTGGGGTTGGGATCTGCTTCCACATCCACGGAGTGTGTCTGCCAGCTCAGCGCTCTGTTGTAGACACATCTGGAATGTATACCATATTTTTAGTGAGTCTTGTGAGTTAGCTTAGTTGTTTTTATGATCTCTTACACATGCACATATGCTGTATACCCATGCTCATAGCTCTGTGTCTGCTAACCATTTACACCACTGGCAGTGAAAGATGAAGAACAATCTCATCACAAAGCCAGCAAGAAGCTTCAGCTATGTTCACGTACGCTGATATTAACAGCAGTTCTTTTCTCCAAAAGAATAACTTGAGAACAATGTGAGGGAAATGCACCTGAGCTTAACTGTGAGTACGTTTTTAGAAATAAATCCTTTAGGAATCGCGGGCAAAAATCTCACAATGATATTAACTTGAGCAGAAGGAAGCAAGTGATACAAACTTCAGGCTCTCCCTGAAATGAACGGTGACTTGTGCCCAGACATACGCTCACGGCTGTCTGCTTCTTTCAGCGCGTCCCAGAAGATGAGGCCTATTTCATAGCAAAGGAGATCGTTGCTACAGAGCGGACATACCTGAAGGATCTAGAAGTTATTACTGTGGTATAAAACTTAAGTCCTTGATTACTTTGATTTTCTTAATATGTCTTAAATCCAAACACAGACAGAGGCTTTTTCCTGAGAAATACCTCTTGACAATCATGAAATCTACATGTGTAAATTTTGTTAAGTGTATCTCCTTACACCATGATGTCTAAGCCAGGTCACAACATTGAGATCCAAGTTCTTTTAAAGCCTGTAAAGCTGGGAATGTGTCCATTTGAACGTTCTGACCTGGAATTATGTTGTTAGATTTGAAAACTGGGTGGTCAGGAAAGAGGATAGCTGGAGTGCTGATCTGACCTCTCCTCATAGGCAGTGACTGGCGTGTCCTTGCTGAGTGTCCTGTGGTCACCAGCCCTCCGGGGCGTGGCCTCTCAGTTCTCAGCCAAGGCTGTGCCTCCTGTCATGCCAAGTTCCTCCCACAGTGGTTTCGCAGTGCAGTGGTCAAGGAGGACGCCATGCCCGCGACCCTGACGACGCTGCTCTTCTCCAACTTTGATCCCGTCTACGAGTTCCACAGAGGCTTCCTGCGTGAGGTGGAACAGAGGCTGGCACTCTGGTAAGGATTCTGCCCACTGGGCGGCCCCCATTTCCTGTACCCCCCAGAGGTGACACTCACCTTTTAGACCCCCATATAGGCAACCCCCTTATCCAGGACCCCCACTGCACACACTGGTAACCCCCTGTCCCAGACCCCTCTAGAGGCAGCTCATGAGTCCCGGCCCCTCTTTGGGTGGTTCCTACCTTTGTCGCCATCGCCGCTCTCAGGAACTCGCCAGTTTCAGAAACTAGTTCCGAAGAACAGTTATCCCATAGAAATAAGTAGAGGCCCTTCCATCTCAGAGCATCTCGTCATTCACGTGACTGTGACCAGCTGAAGTGCACACCTGTCATCCCAGCACTAGAGAGGCATAGGCAGGAGGATCAGAAGTTCCAGGCCAGCCTGGGCTGCATGGTGAGGCCCTGACTCAAAACCACAAACTGTATGACGGTGACTTGAGCCGTGGCTCACACTACCATAAAATCACGGTGCTTTCTACAAGCTTTCCTGCTTTGTTTTGTTTCTTTCCCGGCACTAGGGTGTTGAACCCAGCACCTTGCACGTGTAGGCAAGGGCTCGTCCACTGAGCTGCACCTCGAGCCCCTTTTTCATTTTTCATTTTGAGACAGTTTTGCTAAGCTGCACAGGCTCCAACTGGCCTCAGTCTCACAATCCTCCCACCTCAGCCTTCCAAGTTGCTGCAGTTACAGGGTGCACCACAATGCCCAGCTTTTCATGGGGTTTTGAACCATTTTGTTCCTCTGCTCCAGGGAAGGGCCACCCAGTGCCCATACGAAAGGCGGCCATCAACGAATCGGGGACATCCTGCTCAGGAACATGCAGCAGTTAAAGGTAGGGCAGGTTTGTGTGGTGACTCCACGCCTGGCAAAAGAGTTGTAGATGCAAACACATCTGTTGTCCTCAAACATTGTTCCCCTAAGAACAGCATTTCCCAGAAAAGGAAACATTGCCACCACCAGATTCCCTTCCTATCCACATCCTCAACAACAGGGCTCCCTTCAGAAGAGAACGCCCCATCAGAACATCACTCCCCTCAGAACGGCATACCCCAGAACAGAGTGCCCCAGGACAGAATTCTTCTCAGAATAAAATTCCTCTCAGAGCAGTGTTCCCCAGAACATGGTTCTCCTCACAGCAGTGTCCCCTCAAAACAGGGTTCTTTTCATAACGGGATCTTTCCCGTCAGATCACAGTTCCCCTCAAAAGCAGTTCCAGTCAAGACATGGTTCATCTTAGGGCAGGATTCTTCTCTAGGACAGGGATCCCATCTGATTAGTATTCTCAGAATGGGGCTCCCCTCAGAACACTATTCCCCTAACATTTTGTTGTTAGGAACTATCAAGTGGGGTCTGACTCATAGCAACCCTATGTACAGCAGAACAAAACTCTCTCTGATTCTGTGCCAGGCACATAGTCTTATTTATGTTTAAGCCCATTGTTGCAGACACTGTATCAATCCATGTAGTTGAGGGTTTTCCTTTTTTTTTTGTTGTTGACCTGCCACTCTCCTAAACCTGATGTCCTTCTCCAGGGACTGGTCCCTCCTGACTACATGTCCAAAGTATGTAGGACCCAGTCTAGCCATCCTTGTTTCCAAGGAGCACTCCGGTTGCACTTCTTCTAGGACAGATCTGTTGGTTCTTTTGGCAGTCCATGGTATACTCAATATTCATCTCTAGCACTGTAATTCAAAAGCATCAATTCTTCTCCTGTCTCCCTTGGTCATTGTCCAGCTTTCACAACCATATGATGCAACTGAAAATTCCATGACTCAAGCACACCATCGTTTTCAATGTGATATCTTTACTTTTCAATACTTTGAAGAGGTCTTTTGCCACAGCTTTTCCCAATACAATACACCTTTTGATTTCTTGACTGCTGCTTCCATGGGTGTTGCTTATAGAAACAAGTAAAGCAAAACCTTGGACAACCTCAGTCTTTTTTCCAATTATCATGAAGTTGCTTACTAACCCAGTTGTAAGGATTTTTATTTTCTTGATGTTGAGGTGCAATCCATATGAAGGCTGTGTTCTTTGATCTTCATCAGTAAATGTTTCAAATCTCTTCACTTTCAGCAAGCAGAGTACTGTCATCTGTATAACACAGGTTGTTAATGAGTTTTCCTCCAATCATGATGCTGTGTTCGTCTTCATGAAGTCTAGCTTATTGGATAATTTGCTCAGCATAGAGATTGAAGAGGTACAGTGAAAGGATCCAGCACTGGTGCACATCTTTCTTGACTTTGAACCAAGCACTATTTCCTTGTTCTGTTCAAACAGCTGCCTCCTGGTCCATGTACAGATTCCTCATGAGTACAATTAGCGTCCTGGTATTCTCATTTTTTGCAGTGTTATCCATAATTTGTTATGATCCACACAGTCAAATGCCTTTGCATAGTTGATAAAACATAGACATCTTTCTGGTATTCTTTGCTTTTGGCTAATATCCATCTGACATCAGCAGTGATATCTCTGGTTCCCCACCCTCTTCTGAATCTGGCTTGATTTTTTTGGCAGTTCTCTGTCTATATACTACTGCAGTTGCTTTTGAATGATCTTTAGTAAAATTTTGCTTGCGTGTGATATTAATGATATCACTCATTAGTTTCCACATTCAGTTGGATCCCCTTTCTTGGGAATAGGCATAAATATGAATCTATTACAGTCAGATGGCTAGGTAGTTGTTTTGCAAATCTCTTGGCATAAACAAGTGAGCACATGTAGTGCTGCATCTGTTTGTTGAACTATCTCAATTGGTATTCCACCAATTCCTGGAGCCTTGTGCTTCACTAATGCCTTTAAGGCAGCTTCCACTTCATCCTTCAATCCAATTGGTTCCTGATCATATGCAGCCTCTTGAAATGGTTGGTCATCCACTAATTCTTTTTGGTATAATGACTCTAGGTATTCCTTCCATCTTCTTTTGATGTTTCCTGCATTGTTTAATGTTTTCCCTCTAGAATCCTTTGCTATTACCACTTGAGGCTTGCATTTTTTTTTTGTCAGTTTCTTAAGCTTGAGAATAGAACATGTTCTTACCACTTGGTTTTCTGTCTCCAGCTCTTTGCATATGTCATAACAGTTGATTTTCTCTTCTCCAGCTGCCCTTTCAAATCTTCTGTTTAGCTCCTTAACTTCATGTCTTCCTTTTACTTTAGCTACTCGACATTCAAGGGCAAGTTTCAGAATCTCTTTTGACATGCAATTTTGCTTTTCTTTTTTTTTTTTCTGTCTTTTTAGTAATCTTTTGCTTTCCTCATGAATGATGTCTTTGATGTTATGCCACAACTCATCTGGTCTTCTGTCATTAGTGTCTAATGCATCAAACCTGTTTTTGAGGCCTCATTTTCCAGCAGTATATCTGACAGTGTTTCTCTGCTATTCATAGGGTTTTCAATGGCTGATTGTTTTGGGAGCGGACTGGCAGGTCCTACTCCCTAGTCTGTCTTAGTCTGGAAGGTCAGCTGAAACCTGTCCACCATAGGTGACCCTTCTGGTATCTGTTATACCAGTACCATAGCTTTTAGCCTCACAGCAACTCGAAAACCCCCACAGTATGGCAAACTGATAGACATGTGGGAGCCCCTAACAATACCATTCATTAAAAGAGTGGCCACCTTGGAACAAGGTTCCACTTCCGTCCTAAATTCTCCTCAAAATAGCATTCCTGTCAGAACAGCATTTCTCAGATTAGGATTTCCCTAAGAATAGGTCTTTCCGGAGCAGCATTCTCCTGAGAACAACCTTCTCCTCTAACAAGTTCCTCAAAACAGAGTTCCCCTCACAACAGGATTCCCCTCAGAACAACATTCCTCAGGGATCCCCCTCACAGTATTTTTACATGTTCCCCTCAGTACTCTTTTAAAGTATTGAAAAGTAAAGATGTCACATTGAAGATGAAGGTGCGCCTGACTCATGCCATGGTATTTTCAGTGGCATCATACGGTTGTGAAAGCTGGACATTGAACAAGGGAGACAGGAAAAGAATTGATGCTTTTGAATTGTGGTGCTAGAGACAAATATTGAGTATACCAAAGAGTGCCAAAAGAAACCAACAGATCTGTCCTAGAAGAAGTGCAACCAGAGTGCTCCTTGGAAGCAAGGATGGCTAGACTGGGTCTTATATATTTTGGACATGTAGTCAGGAGAGATCAATCCCTGGAGAAGGGCATCATGTTTGGGAGAGAGGCAGGTCAACAACAAAAAAAAGGAAAACCCTCAACTAGATGGATTAACACAGTATCTGCAACAATGCACTTAAACATAAATAAGACTGTGTGCCTGGCACACAAGTGGGGAGTGTTTTGTTCTGTTGTGCATAGGGTCGCTATGAGTCGGACCCGACTGGATAGCACCTAACAACAGCAAAACAACCTGAGAACAATGTTCCTCAGAAGAGTTCCCCTCAGAATAGTGTTGCTCAAACATAGTTTTCCTTAGGATAGCATTCCTCAGAACAGATTTATCCTCAGAATGGCTTTTCCCAGGACAGGATTACCTTCAGAACAGAATTACCTACAGCCATGTCCATCCTATGGCCTGTGGGCTGCATGCAGCCCAGGGCAGCTAGTAATGTGGCCCCATAAAATCTTTTAACATCATGCAATTTTTAGCATTTATTTTTATGACCCCCTTATTATGTATATGTGCTAACTATATAATATTATATAATTATATAATATTATATAATTTATGTATGGCCCAAGACAATGTCTCGATACTTGATGCAGTCAAAATGTTGGACACCCCTGCCTTAGAAGACCCTCTCCTCAGAGCAGCCTCCCCTCAGAATGCAATTCCTAACAATGGCGTTCCCCTCCAATTAGCATTCCTCAGAATAGGGTTCCCCTTAGAACAGCATTGTTTAAAATAAGGACCCCCTCAGAAAAGCGTTCCCCTCAAACAGTGCTCCCTTAAGCATAGGCTTCCTGTCAGAACAGAGTTCTCAGGTAAACATTCGGAGGAATAGAGTTCTCCTTCGAATCACTTTCCCCAGAGAAGTGTTAGACTCAGAACAGAGCTCCCCTTGGAATGGTATTCCTCAGAACAGGATCCCCTCAAAACTGTTCCTCTCAGAAGAGGGTTGCCAAGTACAATATTCTCCTGAAAAAAGCTTTCCCTTCATAACAGCATTCCTCAGAACAGGTTTTCCTTCAAAATACCTTTTTCCCAGACTAGTAGCTCCTTCAGAACAGCCTTCTGCCCATAATAGTTTTTCTCAGAACAGTGTTCGCTTCAGAACAGAGTTCCGGGACAGTGTTCTGTAGAACTGGGTTCCCTCTCAAAATAGTGTTCCTCTCAGAGCAGAATTTTCTGAACAGACTTCCCCCTCAAAATAGCACTCCCCTTAGAACAGCTTTCCCCAGGCCAGAGCAGGGTCACCCTCAGAACAGAATTGCCCTCAGAACAGAGTCGCCCTTAGAGTAGCATTCCCCTTAGAACACAGTTTCTCAGAACAGGGTTCTTAGAATAAGAACAGCATTCCTCTCAGAAGAGAGCTCCCTTCAGAACAAGGTTCCCTTCTAAGGAGTCCTTTCAGAGCAGATTCCTCTCAGAAGGGCATTATCCAGAATAAGGTTTTCCTCAAAACAGCATTCCCAAAAATATTTTCCCCTCAAAACTGTTTCTCCAGAACCGAGTACTTGTTAGGAAAGAGCTCCCCTCAGAATAGCATTTCTCCCAGAACCAGGTTACCCTCAAGACACTGTTTATCAGAAAGGAGTTCCCATTAAAATCATTGTTCCCCTCAGGATAGCCTTTCCTGGAGAATAGGATTCTCCTGAGAATAACATTCCCCTCAGTAGGGTTCCCTTCATAAAAGAGTCTTTCAACACATATTTTCCCTGAGAACATCATTCCCCAGAAAAGAATTCCCTTCAGAATAGGTGTCCCTTCAGAATAGGATTCCTCTTAGGAAGTATTCCTCAGGGTTCCTCAGAACAGGCTTCCCTTCTGAATAGCTTTCCCCAGTATTTCTCTCAGAACATCCTTTCTCAAAACAGTGTTCCCCTCAGAATAGCAATCTCTAGAAGCAGTGTACCCACAGGAAAATGTCCCTCAGAACCAGATTTCATTCACAATGTCTTTCTCTAGAACATGCTTCCCCTCAGAACAGTGTTCTTCAAAGCATTGTTCCCATAGAAACAGTCACCCTTGCCAGGCACCATGGCTACACCCCTAATCCCAGCCACACAGAAGGCTAAGGCAGGAGGATTGCAAGTTTGAGACTACAGTCAACCTGTTAACTTAGACCCTGTCTCAAAATAAAAATAAAAAATTTTAAGGGAGTAGGGATGCAGCTCAGTGATAGAGCACTTGCCTAGCATGTGTGAGGTTCTGGATTCAACCCTCTAGTACTAGAGGGAAAAAAAAAAAAAACCTCAAAGCAGCATTCCTTTTAGACCACAGTTACCCTCAGAACACCTATTCTTAACACAGTTTCCCCCTCAAAATAGAGTTTCCCTCAGAACAGTTCCATCTGTCAGTAGGTTTAGGGGTAGTGTACCCCAACATTTCCACCTGCCCTAAGAGTTCCCTTTTCTGGGACCTCCACTCAGGGGAGATGTCAGATCGTTGGCTCTGTCACAAAAAAATGAATTTTAGGACAAGTCAATAAGAGAGTGAAGCAGCTGGAAGCTTATTAGATAAAGGCGTGAGAGATGGTACATGCTTCCAGACTGAAGCACAGACATCTAAAGGGGGTACGCCTAGGTGTCTCCACAATGTGTACATGTGTGATTTAGTACTTTTGAAGTTACATTGCTCAACAAGGTCCCAACAGATGTCTGGCATATATTTACAAGTTAAAAAAAGAAGCATTGTTAAAATGCCTAGATTGGGATAGTCAAGGAAATTTCTACTATATCTATTGTTGTTGGGCTGGGATTTAGCTCAGTTGGTAGAGCGCTGCGCTGCAGTCTCTGAGGTCCCGAGTTCAATTCCCAGCACCACAAAAATGGGAGAAGGACCTGGCAATCCACTCCCAAGGCAATCCCGAAACAGTCTGCCATTGAAAACCCTATGAGGGTCGCTATGAGTCGGATACCGACTCGACGGCAACTAACAACAACAACAACAATTGTTGTTAGGTGCCGTTGAGTTGGTGTCCAACTCATAGCGACCCTGTGTACAACAGACAAAACACTATTGTCAGCACTTCTCTGAAATTCATGGGGTTTTCAATGGCTGATTGTTTTTTGGGAGTAGGCTGCAAGGTCCTTCTCCCAAGCCTTCAGCACCTAGTATTCTCAGACAGTCTCCCATCCAAGTACTAACCAGGTCCAACCCTGCTTAGCTGCCAAGATCCAATGAGATCTGACGACACAGTGGTATTGCTGCAGGCTATTATAGCTAGTCTTAAGGAAATTACCTAGGTCTGTGAACTTTAATTATAGTCCATAACCTGGTTTGGTGAGATTCTTCAGGAAGCACTGGTTTCTAGGCAGGCGGGTATCACAGCAGCCTGTCTCTTCTGGTTATGTTGGGATTCTCAGCTGATGATATACTCAAACCAGCTCCCAGGATGAGAGAAATCCTTTCCTTCCCATATCTCCCAGATTTTTCCTTCTATCCTGCTTCACATCCAGTATAGAGTTCTGTGGAGAATGGTGCTCTTCGGAGCTCCCTGTTCTGAGTTTCTTCAAAATAGCATTCCCCTTAATACAGAATTAACTACAGAACAGGGTTCGTCTCAATAGCTTCCCTCTCAGAACGGCATATTTCTAAGAACTCGATTCCCTTCAAAATTTAGTTCCTCTCAGAACAAAGTTATGCTCAGAACAGCCTTCCTCTTAAAGCATTGTTACCTTCAGGTCAGAGTTTTCTCAGTACTGCATGTCCCTCAAAATAGGGTTCCCCTCACCACGAGGTGGCTGAAAAATTTTTCTCCATACCAGCATTCCTCAGAACAGGTTTCACGTCAGGGTGTCTTTCCCCAGAGCAACATTTCCTTTATAATAACATTCTTTTTTTTTTCTTTATAGTACTGGATTGTTGAACCCATGGTCTCACACATGCCTTTTGCAAGTGCTCAATCACTGAGCCCTACTCTCAGCTCATTTATTTGTATTTTTAAGACAGAGTCTCACTAAGTTGTGCAGGCTGCCTCTGCTTCAAACTTGCAATCCTCCTGCCTCCACTTCCAAAGTCTTGGATTAAAGAGGTGTGCTACCACACCCAGCTATAATAACATTCTTCAACACAGAGTTCCCTTGAGAACAGGTTCCCCTCAGAGCACTATTTCTCTTAGAATGGAGTTCCTCTCGGAACTATATTCCCCTTGGAACAGTGTTCCCAGGACAGGGTTTCCCTCAGAGTGGAGTTCTCCTCAGAACAGGACGCTCTGGAGAACTGTGTGCTCCTCAGAACAGGGGGCTCCCAAGAGCACCATTCTCCACAGAACAGCATTTCCCTCAGGACTCCTTTCTCCTTCGACCCAGGTTCCTCTCAGCATAGCATTCCTTAGGACAGGATTCCCTTTAAGACAGTTCCCCTCAGGACAGTGCTCCCCAGATCAAGGTCCCCCCAGAACAGTCTTTCCCTTAAAACATCATTACTCCAAGAAATTTGTTTGTCAGAGAACAGTGTGGCCCTTAGAACATTCCCCTCAGACAAATTCCCATAGCTGGCATGGGAATGGCATGGATCTTATTTCTTCCTGGGCCTCTGGGCTCACAGTTTAGGTTTTTTCTTGAGAGCATTAGAGCTCCATGAAGGGACTATACCAAGGAACACACAAATGGAGTGACTTCTGGATAGCCGTGGTCAGCACCGCGGGAGAAGCAAGACATTCCTTCATGAGAACTGCTGGTTTTCACATCTAGAGTGCAAATCATGCACTCACTCTTTGGGAGCCTCGCTCTCACTGCACAGAACTGCGATAGGCCTCTGCTACACCTCATGTGGCACCTGTGTGGCACATGTGGCCTCCGCTACACCTCACGCTGCACCTGTGCGGCAGCCCCAGGGCGTGAATCACACTGTGCTCCCGAGCCACTTTGTTATTATGGCAGTTCTTCAGGCAGCTCTTTCTACATCCCTCCTACATAATCCTGTGGACTTGGGCTGCACCACACACCTAGAATCCCTGATGGGCCTACTGACCGGCTCTGTCTGTCTTTAAGTAGTACCCGCCTGAAGAGTTTCACCCTGCTCACATCCCCCGTCCTACCTCGGCACTTTTTGCCATTTCTGAAATCAGTTTGTTGTGTGTGTGATACTGGGGGCTGGACCCAGGGCTTTGCATGTACTTGGCAAACGCTCTACCACTGAGCTGCAACCTTAGCCCAACTTTTACTTTTCATCTTGAGTCAGGGTCTCACGAAATTACGCAGGCTGCCTCTGGCCTTGAACTTTCAATCCTCCTGCCTCTGCCTCCCAAGTCACTGCAATTGCAGGTGTGTGCCACCCTGCCCAGCTGAAACCATGTTGTTAATTAGGAAGTTCTGCTTATCCCAAAAGCAATTGTACTAATTTAAAATTAAAATAGACACAAATCTGTTTAGTTCATCTTATCGTACCACGTAGGTCATCTTTTTTGTTGTTTTGTTTTTGAGACATAGCCTCACTGTGTAGCCCAGGCTGGCGTGGAACTCACTCTGAAGACCAGGCTGTGCTCACTCCCATCAGTCCTCCTACCTCAGCATCCCACGTGTTGAGATTACAGGAGTGCGCCACCACTCCCAGCTCACAGGTCATCTTTGGTGTTTATTAAAACAAATTGACAGGCTGGGAACCATGGCAACTTGGGAGGTGGAGGCAGGAGGATCTCAAGTTTGAGGCATAACTTAGCAAGACCCTGACTCAAGATAAAAAATAAAAAGTGGGCTGGGGGTGTAGATCAGTGGTAGAGCACTTGCAAAAAGCATGCATGAGCTCTGGTTTCAGCCCCCAATACCACAAAATAATTTAAAAATTGATAGCTGGACACCATAGCACACACCTGTAATCGCAGCAACTCTGCGAGGCTGAGGCAGGAAGATCACCAGTTCAAGGTCAGAGGCAGCCTGTGGAACTTAGCAAGCCTCCGTCTCAAAAAATACAAAAAGGGCTGACAGTGTGGTTCAGTGATAGAGCACTTGCCTAGCATGTTGCAAGGCCCTGGGTTCAACCCACCAGCACCACAAAAAGAGATAGAAAATTTTGATTTATTAGCGGGGCGCGGTGGCGCACGCCTGTAATCCCAGCGGCTTGGGAGGCGGAGGCAGGAGGATCGCAAGTTCAAGACCAGAGGCAATCTGCGTAACTTAGCGAGACCTTGTCTCAAAAACTAAAAAATGGGCTGGGGGCGCAGCTCAGTGGTCCAGCACTTGCAGAGCATGCAGGCGAGAGGCCCTGGGTCCAACCCCTAGTACCGCAAAAAAAAAAAAAAAAGAAAGAAAGAAACTTTTGATTTATTAAAGCCTCCTAGAAGGTGGGGATTAGTTTAGTCTAATAAGTCTGTGTTAACACTTGGAATCTTTACATGTGTGAACTTTGACCTAACCTATGTTTTAAAATGTTAAGTGTGCTGGGCATAATGGTGCATGCCTCTAATCCCAGATCCCAGGAACTCAGGAGGCTGAGGCAGGAGGGTCGAGAGTTCAAGGCCAGAGACAGCCTGCACAACTTAGTAAGACTGTCGCAAAAAGAAAAAAATGGGCTCGGGGCAGCAAAGTATACATGAGGGCCTGGGTTCAACCCCCAAGTACCACAAGATAAAATAAAATATCAGGTGTGATTGTTCCCTCTCTCTAAAAACTGACTTAGTGTGACCATTTTGCTCCACTCTTCAGGGTCACTTCTGGATCAAGCATTGAACCTGGGCCGAGCTCAAGCAGGATTTAGTTCCTGCCCAGTGTTTTGTCCCATGAGGCAGGCTACCGTTCTTTTAGCTTCCATTTGTTCTTTGTCTTTAAAGAGCGGAGAAGGAGCTGGGTACAGTGGCACACACCCAGTAATCCCAGTGCCTCAGGAAGTGGAGGCAGAAGGATCATGAGCTCAAGGCCAGAGGCAGCATGTGAAATCTAGCAAAACCCTGTCCCAAAGAACTGCCTGCAGCCATAGCACTGTGACATCCGATCCCGTCAGATCTCGGAAGCTAAGCAGGGTCGGGCCTGGTTAGTACTTGGATGGGAGACCACCTGGGAACACCAGGTGCTGTAGGCTTGGGAGAAGGACCCAGCAACCCACTCCCCCCAAAAAAACAATCTGCCATTGAAAACCCTATGAACAGCAGAGAAGCACAATAGTGTTTCACCTGTTGTATGTAGGGTCGCTATGAGTCAGATACCGACTTGATGGCACCTAACAACAACAACAACAATAATCCCAAAGAAAAAGTAAAAACTGAGGTAGAGGTATATAGCTCAGTGGCAGAATGCTTGTAAAGTATGTGCAAGGCCCTGGGTCCAGCCTCTCAGTACTGCAGAAAATACAAAAAATAAAAAGGGAGAAGGCCTCGGTCATTCCCCACAAGATGTGGGGTCGTTCAGCAGTGGGTGTGGTGACGGCCAGCTATGGAGGAGACCCGGCTGCCAGGGCTGGAGTAAGGTGCAGTCAGGGTGGCATCTGAGGCAGGTAGAGATGGAGCTGCGGAGGCTGGAAGGCTCCGGCTCACACATCCTGGGCTGTCCCCCCCCCCCCCCCCCCCCCCCCCCCCCCCGTCCTCCCCGTCAGGGTTCCCATCTAGCGTGTGAAGTCCGCACTGGGAATCTGCCCAGGCCGCCTTCCTGCCGGATGCCGCCCCCGTCACCTCACCTAAACACTCCTTTTGCGCCTCAACAGCAGTTTACCAGCTACTTCCAAAGACACGATGAGATCCTGGTGGAACTGGACAGGGCCACCAAGGGCTGCAGGAAGCTGGAGGCGGCGTACAAGGAGTTCGAGCTGCAGAAGGTCTGCTACCTGCCTCTCAACGCGTTCCTGCTGAGGCCCCTCCAGCGGCTGGCGCACTACCGCCTGCTGCTGAGCAGGCTGTGTGGCCACTACTCCCCGGAGCACTGCGACTACGCCAGCTGCCACGGTGAGTGCTGGTGCCAGGCCCGCGAGCCTCAGGGGCTGGGTGGCCGTGAGGCAGAGGGGCCTTGGTAAACCTGGGCGTCCTGGGCTGGGAGGTGTAGGCTGCACCGGCTCCACCCCAGCAGGGCCGAGTACCGCGGTGGTCAGAACGGGCCGCCAGCCTTTCGCTCCCCTCAGCCACGGGAGGGGAGCAAGCTCCGTGCCATGCCAGGTCGGGGCCCGTCCTCCACTCCCACCCTCGGGCAGGGTCCTCCTCAGACGCGAGTCTCAGCAGCGTGGAGACAGACCCTGACCTTAATGCACAGCCATGTCATGGGGCCCTCCTGCTGCCACGGTCCCCAATAGCTGCCACAAGTGCATGGTGGGGGGTGCGTCCCCCAGAACGATCTGCTTCCTGTGGGTGTTTCTGTCCTGGAGCCTTGGCTCTAAAATTGACCAAGCATTTGGGCCAAGTGACCTGTTAAAAGTTTCTGACATAGCTGGGTGCCGTGGTGCACACCTGTAATTCCAGCAGCTTGGGAGGCAGAGGCAGGAGGATCACAAGTTCGAGACCAGAGGCAGTCTGTGTAACTTAGCGAGACCCTGTCTCAAAGAATAAAAAAAAAAAAAGGGCTGGGGGTGCAGCTCAGTGGCCCAGCACTTGCAGAGCATGCAGGCACGAGGCCCTAGGTTCAGCCCCCAGTACTGCAAAAAACAAAAAAAAGGAAGAAGAGGTTTCCGACACAGAAGGACTTTGTCATTTTTGATTTGTGTTAAAGGGACAAAAGAATAAAAGCTAAACCTTTTTAACCTGCAAATAGGACTTCTAGTTGTAGCATGAATTTAGCGCAGAAGGCTGGGTGCCCATGGCTCCTGAGGCTGAGGAAGGAAGATCACAGGTTTGGATCCAGAGGCAGCCTACACAACTTAGCGAGACCCTGTCTCAAAATAAAAAAAATTACAAAGGGGCTGGGGGTGCAGCTCAGTGGCCCAGCACCTGTCCAGCGTGTCTAAGGCCCTGAGTTCAGCCCCTTGTGCTTCAACAATTAACCAGTGCAGGAAGCTGCTGTCCGTACGCGGATTTACCGTTATCATTAGAAAGGTAAATGAAGTAGGCATTGTGGCCCATGCACATCGTCCCAGCTACTTGGGTGATGGAGGCAGGATTGCTAGAGCCCAGAGGCTTGAGGCCCGCCTGGGTGACATAGTGAAACCCTGTCTCAAAATATAAATAAATAAAATTAAAAGTTAAAATATAGCTGGAAGCCGTGACACATGCCTATACTCCCAGAGACTCAGGAGGCTGAGGCAGGAGGATTGCAAATTTGAGGCCAAAGACAGCCCGTATAACTTAGTGAGACCCTGTCTCAAAAAAAAAAGGGGAGGCCTGGGCTACAGCTCAGTGGTGGACCCCTTGCCTAACATGTATGAAGCCCTGAGTTCAACCCCCAGTGTGGTTAAGAAAAAAAAAATAGACAGATTGATTGATTGATTTAGCATTTCCTTCTAGCTAGTTTCCCATAGCCATATGTGAGTATAAAGGTATTTTTGTAAGAAACAAAATAGATCCTATGAAGTTGACAGTTTTCTTCCTCCTCATTCTAAGTCATGTTTGCTAAAAAGGAAAAAAACAAAATTATTAAAAACATCCACACTTTGTGTGTATGTGTATGTGTGGTACCCTGGACCTTGCACATACTTTGCAAGTGCTCTACCATTGGGCTGCACCCCTAGCCTATTTTTTTATTTTTTACTTTTGAGTCAGAGTTTCATAAACTTATGCAGGCTTCCTCTGGCCTCAAACCTGCAGTTCTCCTGCTTCTGCCTCCCACATTGCTGGGATCACGGACATGCACCACTGTTCCCGGAAGGTTTAGTTTTGTTTTTAAAGATAGGGTCTGTGTAGGCTGGGCTGACTGGTTAGCTCAGTTGGTAGAGAGCTTGCTCCACATGCTCTGAGGGCTTGCGTTCTATCCCTTGTTGTTGTTATTAGGTGCTGTCAAGTCAGTGTCCAACTACATACAACAGGCAAAACAGTATTATTACTGCTTCTCTGTTATTCATAGGGTTTTCAATGGCTGAGTTCCATCCCTAGCACTACAAACATGGGAGAAGGACCTCACAGTCCACTCCGAAACAATCAGCCATTGAAAACCTAATGAAAGCCGGGCGCGGGTGCCACACGCCTGTAATCCCAGCAGTTTGGGAGGCGGAGGCAGAAGGATCACAAATTTGAGACCAGAGGCAGTCTGCATAACTTAGTGAGACCCTGTCTCAAAAAGTAAAAAAAAAAAAAATGGGCTGAGGGCGCAGCTCAGTAGTCCAGCACATGCAGAGCATGCAGGCGTGAGGCCCTGGGTTCAACTTCCAATACTGAAAAAAAAAAAAAAAAAAAAAAAACCTATGAAAAGCAGATAAGTGTTTTGTTCTGTTGTATTTAGGGTCACTATGAGTTGGACTCGACTCAATGGCACCTGACAACAACAATGTAGCCCAGACTGGCCTCAAATTTCAAACTCAAGATCTTCCTAGTAGTGAAGTGGTGAGATTACAGGTGTGTGCCACCGGGCCTTGTATTTCTACTTAAGCTTTTTTTTTTTTTTTTTAATTTTTTGGTATTGAGACAGGGTCTTGCTGTTTAGCCCAAGCTGGCCTCAAAATTGCCATCCTCCTCCCTCAGCCTCCCTCGTGCTTTATCCTTCGATGTGATAAGAGTTTCCCCAGGGCAGTGCCTGACTTCCCCTAGGTGCATAGTGTGTTGATCCATTATTGTCACCTGCCTGTTCTGTCACTGTCGGCTCTGCGAAGGATGCTGAGGAGGCAGAGGTGATGCCTGAGGACATCACCCTGCCACCAAGTCTGAAGGTTCCAAGGCTAGCCCACGTGCAGTGTGGAGCCCACGCAGCATTTCAGGCTCCCAGCCCTACGCTCCATGGACAGGGCACCTGAGAGCAGGGTGGGGCTGTGCCGTCCAGGGCAGACGAGTGGGCCAGGCAGCAGGTGAGCAGAGCAAGGCAAGTCTCTGCCTGAAGAGGGGCCCGCAGGAGGGGCTCGGAGCAGGGCCGGCCTGGCCGGGGCTCAGCGTAGGGGCAGCAGAGCGCAGCACTCGGGATGGGACGCTGACAGAACCCAGCTGCCAGGATTCATGTGGAGACGGTGCTGACAAGGCTTCAGTTCTTCCTGCTGTGTCCCATGTCGTGCATTTTGGAAGAATAGTTCTATCGTCTGTCACGGGTGCTCTGTCCACGTGCTTCCTCCTCACCTGGCTCTTTCCTCCGAGAGCTGCAAGGACCTCTGAGGAGCAGCTGGAGCTCTCCTGGGACTCCAGGAAGTCCTGCTGTGGAGGGGCTGAGTAGGGCCAGGGACACATCCAGCAGTGGACAGCAGGAAACACAAGGTGCTATGGCCAGGTGGGAAGAGGGGCCTGGTAAAAAGGGGGAGCGGTCCCCAAGAGAAGTTCCAGCCAGGGCCGTGTGCAGTGGCTCAGACCTGGTCCCAGCAACTCCAGGGGTGGAGGCCAGAGGCTCACAGGTTTGAGGCCAGAGGCGGCCTGCATAACCTAGGAAGACCCTGACTCAATATAAAAAATAAAAAAAGGAGCTGGGGTGCAGCCCAGTTGTAGAGCATTAGCAAAGTAAGTGAAGTATGTGTGAGACCCTGGGTTCAACTCCCAGTACCAAAAACAAAACAAAACAAAAAACCCAAGGTACTGCCAGGGAGGTATGTCACCGCTCAGGGCTGGGCAGCTGCTCCTGGTGTCTGATGTGTTTTGTCTTAGCAAGCTTCCTTCCTGATCACAACTCTCTAACCCTTGCTCCAGCTGCAAGATGAGTATCTGCTCCTCTGCTCCAAGAAAAAAATAACACTGGCTTCAAAAATGCAAAGCACTTATCCTTTAAAGTTCAGTGAGCTGATTTCTTCAAAGAGCAAGTCCTCTTTTGCATCACTTACAAAGCTTGTTCTTTCTTCACCAAGCCTGAGTGTTCCAGTCCACAGCTTGGGCTGAACAAAGCTGAAGCCAGGACATCTGCAGAAAACTTGACTTGAGCAGGCACCAGTGGCTGTGAGCCATGGTCCTGCGAGGAGTCATGAGTAAGACATGGTTTGAATGAAAACCACCTTTTGCTGGGCACAGTGACACGTGCCTGTGGTCCCAGCTACTGAGGAGACAGAGGCAGGGTGATAGCAGATCGCAAGTCCAAGGCCAGAGGCAGCCTGTGTGGCTTAGTGAGAACCTGTCTCAATATAAAAAATAAAAAAGGGCCTGGGGGTGCAATTCAGTGATAGAGCAGTCGCCTAGCATTTGTGAGGCTCTGGGTTCAACCCCCCAGTACCTTAAAAAAATTAAAACCCCCCTTTAAAATGCCAGCTTGTGCACTGGGCAATAAGAGGGTCTTGTCTGGGTGTGTAGACTGAGGGACCTCTCCACACAGCCGCCCTGACAGCCATCACAGAGGTGACCACGATGCTCCAGCCCAGCCTCGTCCGGCTGGCGAACCTACAGAAGCTGGCAGAGCTGCAGCGGGACGTGGTGGGCATCGAGAACCTCATTGCTCCTGGCAGGGTGAGTGGCTGCCGTTTGGGGAAGGTTTAGAGCTGGTTATTCACGTAACGTAAAACTCACTCTTTCAAAGTGTATAACCCAGTGGTTTTTAGCGTATTCACAGAGTTGTGCAACCGTCATCACTAATTCAGAACATTCATCATCTCAAAAAGAGGTCCCCAGACCCATTAACAGTCACTCCCCATTGTGGTAAAAATCCAGTGTGACAAAAAAGGTGCATGAGACTGAAGAAAGGAAGGCAGACCTGGGGTGCGGAGTGCACCTCATGGGGACTCACTGGCAGAAGCACCGTCCTGAGCAACAGCAGGACCAGCGGACCCCTGAGATTGGGGTCAGGAGTGGGCTTAGGGATTGGCCAGAAGAAAAGTGGCTTTAGGCTGGGATGTACCTGATTTATCTCAAGCGAATGTTAAGGACATCGGGCTCATTCCTGGCACTCGCAGCACAGGGGGCCAGTCACAAAACTGGGAAACTGTGGGGAAACAGGGCAGGTCACTCAGCAGTCATGGCGGTTACAGCTCAAGATGGCTGTGGTCAGTCAGGCTGGATCCCTGCCCTTCCACCCCGACCCTCCCCTGGCCTCTGGCAACTTTCTACTTTCTGGCTCTAAGAGTTGCTCATTCGGGGCCTTGTCTTCTTTCCCTTGGCTAATGTTTTCAGGTTTGTCCCTGTTATAGCATGTGTCATAACTCCTGTGTGTGGCTCCTCTGTGGGCCACATGTGTATCATGTCTGTTCATTCCCTTGGTGTTGAACACTTGCATTGTTTCCACTTTTTGGTTATGAATGATGTTATGAACATTCATGTGAAAAGTTCTTTGTAGCCGAGCGTAGTCATGCACTTCTGTAATCCCAGCGGCTTGGGAGGCAGAGGCAGTCACAAGTTCAAGGATCACAAGTTCAAGAACAGAGGCAGTCTGCGTAATTTAGCAAGACCCTGTCTCAAAAAGTAAAAAAGAATGGACTGAGGGTGCAGCTCAGTGGTCCACCCCCAGTACCACACACACACAAAAAAACGTTTTTTGTGAACATGTTTTCACATCTTGGGCATATACCTAGGAATAGGATTGCTGGGTCATTTGGTGAGTCTATGTTTAACATTTGAGGAACTGCCAAACTGTTCTCTAAAGTGACTGCATCGTTTTGCATTCGTACCACAGTGTATGAGGTTTCCAGTTCTTCCATATCTTATCTTTTTATTGTAGCCATCTTCTTGTTGTTAGATGCCATCAGCTGGATCCAACTCATAGCAGCCCTATGTACAACAGAACCCAACACTACCCAACAATGTGCCATGCCTGGCATTGTTGTCAGTGCTTTGCTGCAATTCATAGGGTTTTCAATGGCTGATTGTTTTTGGGGAGTGGGTTGCCGGGTCCTTCTCCCAAATCCATAGCACCTGGTGTTCTCACGCAGTCTCCCATCCAAGTACTAACCAGGCTCAACCCTGCTTAGCTTCCGAAATCTGACAGTGGTATGGCTGCAGGCCCTCAAATTAGAATCACCCTTATTGACGGGAATGGAATAAAGCCCTGGGACCTCCTTTTGCTGATGTGGCTCGAATCAAAATGAGAAGAAACAGTGGCTAGAACATTGGGCTCAAACATTAAGATCATGTGCGTGACACAGTGTTGGTTAGTTTTTCATTCTGCTGTACTTAGGGTCACTGTGAATCAGATCTGACTTGACAGCACCCAACAACAATGAAAACCTTTTCAGAATATGGCTGGGCATGGTGGTGCACACCTATGATCCCAGCATTTATGAGGCTGAGGCAGAATTGCAAGTTTGAGGCCAGCCTAGGCTACATAGGGAAAACTTGTCTCAAAAAAACAGCAACAGAATATTATTTGCATTTTTTTTTTTTTTTTTTTTTTTTTTTGAGACAGGGTCTTGCTAAGTTACACAGACTGCCTCTGGTCTCGAACTTGGCGATCCTCCTGCCTCTGCCTCCCGAGCCGCTGGGATTACAGGTTTGCGCCACCACACCTGGCCTTATTTGTAAATATTTTCTCCTAGTGTGTAAGTTGTCTTTTCACTTTCTTGTTTGTATCATTTACAGTATGAAAGGTTTTAACTTTGATTAGGTTCAAGTTATCTTTAGTTGTTTGTGACTTAGGCATCGTATCCAAGAAACCTTTGCCTAATCCGAGGTATGAAGATTTACCTTTGATTTTCTCCTAATGGTTGTATGTGTTAGCTCTTCCATTTGGAAATCTGATCCTTTTTTTTTTTTTTTTCGGTACTGGGGGTTGAACCCAGGGCCTCGCACTTGCATGTTCTACAAGTGTTGGACCACTGAGCTGCACCCCCAGCCCATTTTTTCACTTTTTGAGACAGGGTCTCGCTAAATTACACAGACTGCCTCTGGTCTCGAACTTGTGACCCTCCCCTCTCCGCCTCCCGAGCTGCTGGGATTACAGGCGTGCGCCACCGCGCCCGGCCACTCTGAGTTAATTTTTATATATGATGAGGTGTTCTCAGGGACTCAAGCTCCTCTCCCGTGTGCAGAAAGGCAGAGCTATAAGACGAGCCAGGGTTTCCAGGACTCGCTTCTTGCTCTCAGCACAGGCAGTGACGCCTGTGAGGTGAGGGACTGCGGGCTCCTGGCTGCGTGGTCTGGCACTCCAGGCATGCCTGCTCCACAGATGGCTGCCCAGGACACAGCACGGACGGTGCCTTCAAGGCTCCAGCCCTGCTCAGTGGCCTCATTCCTTTGGTTTCTAAAGCCTTTGCCATATTAGGGCTCTTTTTCCTTATTTTATGACCAGAGACAACTGACTCTGATTACCCAGTAACATTTTCATGGACCGTCCTCTCCTTTCCCAGACTTTCTCACAGCTGCGCTTGGATGGCTTCCTTGTCACTGAGCCTCCCAGAAGCCTCTCCACAAGAGAGTACCCTTCGGCTTTACCTCTTGGTCCCCTTGGGCCAGGGCCAGTGCTCAGTAGATGGCCCAAGACTGAGCAAGTTGGGGACAGGATAGGCCTTGGGTGACTGGGGACACGAAGGGTGGGAGGGCTCTTCCCGCAGGGTGTCACCTGGCAGGACTCAGAGAAGCCTGCTGCGGTGTGGGCCCTTCCTCACCCTCAGCCAGCCAGCATGCATGTGCTGTGCTGCCCTGGCACTCAAGACCCCGCTGTCTTCCAGGAGTTCATCCGCGAGGGCTGCCTGCACAAGCTCACCAAGAAGGGCCTGCAGCAGAGGATGTTCTTCCTGGTAGGTTCCCCGCTCCTGCCCGGAGCAGTATCCCCAGCGTGGATCACTCACCCCAAGAGGAGCAGGCCCAGTTCTGTGGGGGAAACTGGTGCATCAACAGCCAGAAGCCTTGGCCCCAACGGGGGCCTCAGAGTCCCATGGGAGCCAGAGGCTCAGAAAGTGAGGGGCAGGAAGCAGCTGCCCCGCCCACCCTGGCCAGCCTGTTCCCATTCCAGGCTCCAGGCACCTGTCTGCAGGATGGGCACAGGCCGCCCACCTGTGGCTGCAGGAGGCCTCAATTCTGGCCCAGAAGCAGGGTTTCAATTCCATGCCCAAGGACTTGCCAGTGTGTCCCTGTCTCACCGGCTCCCTTCCACGCACTGTGAGATCCAGATCCCTTAGAGTCCAGTCTGCACCATCCAGAGCCTCTGCTACTTCCAGCTGGCAGCCAGCCAGGCAGACGGGGCCAGGAG
The DNA here is from genome assembly GCA_007922755.1 of Pedetes capensis. Taxonomy (NCBI): domain Eukaryota; kingdom Metazoa; phylum Chordata; class Mammalia; order Rodentia; family Pedetidae; genus Pedetes; species Pedetes capensis. Next base: position 28,046 of record VMDO01010845.1, read on the forward strand.
CTGACCCCCAGCTCCGCTGGTTCATGTAGCTAATATTTGTTGTTTTATCGACCCTATGTACAGCAGATCAAAACACTCCCTGATTCTGTGCCAGGCACACGATCTTATTTATGTTTAAGGTCATTCACCTCTACTCAAACAGATCAAATGGATAAAGTAGGAGTCCTTTTTTGCCAAAAATCTCCAGCAGCCTGCATAGATCTGATAACAACAAAATGGCTACCTAGAGCCCTCCAGTCTAACTGTAGAGAGAGTGAAGCCTTGTCCCTTGTTGTTACAATTCACTTATCTAAGGCTTCTGTCCCTCAGTTCTCAGATATGTTGCTGTACACAAGCAGAGGTGTCACAGGGACCAGCCACTTCCGGATCAGGGGACTCCTTCCTCTCCGAGGCATGCTGGTGAGTGGTGAGGCCTGCTGGGGGCACTGAGCTGGGCATGGGTCCAGCCTCCCTTACACCGTAACAGGTCTGACTCCCAGCTGGGAATGGGCCACACTATGTTAACAGCACCTGTGAGGCTTTTCTTGTCCTGTCTGACCCCTTCACGGCTGTTGCTGACGCTTGGACTGCCTATCTTCAGCCAGTGGAAGACCTTCCAGGTTGGCCAGACCCCTTTGCACTTGGGCCTATAGTCTCTGTCAGCAGCTGGCAAGACCATCCTCCAACCCCACCCTTGGAGTGGGCCTCAGTCACCAGCCTCCTCCCCACAGCACACTGAGTCTGTGACTCTCATCCAGGGCCTTGTGCACATGGCCTGCCCTCTCCACAGAAACAGGACGCTGACCTTGAGTAATCATAAGTGGTGTCCACTCCTCTGGATGCAGGGCTGCCTGGGACTCACGTCTTTGATGTTGCTGCCGAGAGCCTTCTATCCACGCCACATGTGTGCCCATGGGCACACACCTGGGATAGGACAGCCCTGGGATAGGGGTGTTGTCATGTGGTCTTCTGAGGTGCCAAAATTCTTCACTTTCATGTGATCCAGTCTGTCAGCCCAGGCAGTGCTCTTTGAGGCTGATAGAAACCCTGCTTAAGATCTCAGAAACCTGGACAGATCTGGAGGCTCTTGTTGCCTTTGTGTGGATCCCTGCACTCACTCTGGGCCCCACCCTGGTGACAGTGAAAGCAGGGGACACATTCCGTGCATGCCATGATGCCGCAGACCAGCTGCAGCCTAAGATCCAGGGGTCCCCGAAGGCAGATGAGGAGTCAGAGGTGGGTAACAGACACAGCAGCTCGGAGGCAGTGTGAATCTGTTCCGTTTATTTCCAGATAACCCAGCCTTTTTATACAGATTTACAATTCACTAAATCTTATGAAAGGTCAGAAAAAAGAAAAGGAAGTTGGTTGCATTGATGGATTACATCAAAGTTTTGTCAACAATCACCTGATCAAATTGTCACGTGAGTGTCAGGTGGTGGTCAAAGTGGAAGAGGAATTCAGAGACAAATTGTGTTTATTTCAAAGAGATAAACCATGACAACCTGAGCGTCTACATCTCCTGTAACAATGGACTATTCTTAACTATGTGCAGGAATTCGGGGCAGTTAACTGTCACCTGTGTGTCACCCCATTGAGTCCATTGTTATGACAGATGGGTGCTTTATCTTATCAGAATGATTTGCTTACTGTAGAGCTGTCAGTACAAAGGCTTTTGTTTAAGGAGTTTATGCTGTTGGAAGTCATTCAGGAATTTCCCATTCAAGGAAGCCTGCTAGGGAGGCTTGTCAACTCCCAATCTGAATCAGCACTGCCCACAGAGCCAGAAGATTATATATGACCAATTAAAATTTAAGAAAAAGAAAAGATGAGGCTCCCAGTCCCTTTCCATGAAGAGACCTTCTTTTTGGAGGTACTATTCCCTTTTCAGGGCTGGGATTTAGCTCAGTTGGTAGAGCGCTGCGCTGCAGTCTCTGAGATCCCGAGTTTGATTCCCAGTCACTGCAAAAATGGGAGAAGGGCCCGGCAATCCACTCCCAAGGCAATCCCGAAACAGTCAGCCATTGAAAACCCTATGAGGGTCGCTATGAGTTGGATACCGACTTGAGGGCACCTAACAACAACAATTCCCTTTTCAGAAGACTTTCCCTCCGAGGCTTAGGAGGTACTCTTGCCCTTTCAGTGGACTTTCCCTCCAATGCCTTTTTAAAGGTATTCTTCCTCATGTGGGGACTCTGTTTACCCATCATGAGTGGACATGGGCGTGGCACCATGAGACATGCCCTTGGTCCAGGGCACCTTATTGCACCGGCCATCTATCCCCAAAGTTGCTCTTCTCCCTAGCCATTGGCTCACTCTCAGGGTCCCAGGGGTGCTCCTTCCTGTTGTTCTCCGCACCCTCCCCCCTGGGTCTCTACTCAGCCTTCAGGAGGCCATAGCGCCAAGCCACTGTTTGCAGCATGTGACTCTGCTTTGGTGCACTCAGAGGGGTCGTTTGAATGGCCTCCTCTGCTACCACTGGAAGCAGACCTCATCATTTTAAAGTTCACTTTTAGCCAGGCAGCTTGGCACACACCTGTAATCCCAGCAACTCAGGAGGCTGAGGCAGGAAGATCGAGAGTTCGAAGGCCAGAGGCAGCTCATGCAATTTAGTGAGACCTTGTTTCAAAATAAATAAAAAAGGGGTTGGGACTGCAGCTCAGTGGTGGAGCAGTTGCCTAGCATGTCAGTGGTCCTGAGTTCACCCCCCAGGGATTGCAATTAGGTGGATAAATAAATAAAGCTTATTTTTTACATTTTATTTTAGAAAAAAACTGAAAATGTAAGAATAAAAGCCACCCATGGTTACAGCCGTCGGGTGTCACGTGCTGACTTGGCACCATGCTGCAGGCCTTATGATTGGCGCTGTTTGCTCAGCAGTGTGTCACTCTGCGGCTTCTCTTGTAGTAGGGGTGAGTGGCGGTGGGTGGTGATCCCTCGGGCCCAGCTGACCACCTATCACTGGACATTAGGCCAAGTCTAGTTTTTAAAGATGGTAAACAGCACCACTGGGCCTCTTTCTCATATCCTCAAGTCCATCCTTACAGTGGCCCAGCAATGCAGAGCATTTGTGGCTTTGTCACTGCTCAGCAGAGTCAGGGCCATGGCACCAGTCAGCTGTCTACCAGCAAGGTCTGAATGCGATCTGGCCCACAGCCTTTGATGATAGGAATATCCACCCCAATCTGGAGAGGAGGGCACCATGACTTCACGTCGGACCTTCGGAAGGTTGGTGAGGCTGGCCTGGTTGGTTCCCTTTTCCACACAGGGGTCACTCCGTGTGCCTGTGGCTTGGTCCCCATTGTCTCTGAGCTTTCTGTGCACATTTGTGAAACTTCTATATAGTAAAATTGCTAGCCAACCCCTAACATGTTACAATACTTTTACCACATAGTAATTGCCTTTTACTTTGCCTACAATTTGGTTTCACTTGGAGAACTTCGACTCCACCCTCATGGGGTTGCGTTGTCTTACCTGGCATGGCATCTGGCATGTCGAGGGGAACACTTCAGTGCCTGTTGACATCTAAGTGTGGCCAGTTCTATTCATGTTTTCCTTGAGAGCTTCAGTCCTTGTGAGCCAGAACACCCTCCCCCACTGACTGGCACCTTCTCCATGGTTTTATTTTTCTCATTTAATCTTAGAAGTGGGCTGGGATTTAGCTCAGTGGGTACAGCGCTGCGCTGCAGTCTCTGAGGTCCCGTAGTTCAATTCCCAGCACCGCAAAAATGGGAGAAGGACCTGGCAATCCACTCCCAAAGCAATCCCGAAACAGTCAGCCACTGAAAACCCTATGAGGGTTGTTATGAGTCGGATACCGACTCGACGGCACCTAACAACAACAACAACAACAACAATCTTAGAAGTTGATAGATGGTATTTTAGATTATGACCCCCATGTCATCACCTTCTTCATTTGTTGAATCCTCCATTTTCTCACTGATCGCAAAGACTGCCTGTATCAGGTAAAAATTTTCCTCTTCCACTCTAGTTCCTTCTGGCAATCTGTCCTCTTTGCCCCTGCTTCAACCCACCCCTGTTGGCATGTCCTGGTGGGAAGGGACTGGCCAGCACAGACCTTCACTGAGGACACTTTGGTGCTGGTGGCTGCAGCAGGGGCCAAGCTGAATGGCCTCACTGACTTGGAGAAAGGATGAAGTCTCCATTTGCCCCTGTGCACCTGAGCCACTCACTCCCACCCTTATTCATCCACCTCTTAAAAAATTATTTTTGTAGTGGTAAGGAGTTGAACCCTGGGTCTCATGCATACTTTGCAAGTGCTCTAGCACTGAGCTGCACCCCCAGCCCCATTTTCATTTTTTATCTTGAAACAAGGTCTCACTAAGTCACACAGGCTACCTCTGCTTCCCAAGTCACTGGGATTGCAAGTGTGTTCCGCCATGCCCAGCTTTAAAATGTTCTTTGCTGTTCTCAAGCATTTAACCTTCTAAATAAATGATGGCGTTATTTAGATAAATTCCTTCCTAAAACACCACTAGGATTTCAACTGAAATCACATTAAATTTACACATTAACTCAGGGAAGACTAACACTGAGACCATGTTGTGGCAGCCCCTGCTCATTTCAGCTCTGATCTTTTCTGTCCAGCATGAGGCTCAGTGGTTGGCATCCTGAGGAACATGTGCAGGTGGCTTTCTGTTCTCTGGGTCATCTGTACCTAGCTGTTCCTGGGGACCACATTGTGTGCCCTCGTCCCGACTATACAGAGAAGAATGGTGGCTTGGCTTGAGACTCTTGATCATGTTCAGGTGTTTCTGAGAGGAACTTACTGTCAGAAAGAACAGAAGTGCTGGATCTTAGCAAAGGCGTCTTCACCATCTAGAGGATAAATTGCTTTATTTCTCTTGACTTCTGATAGGGTGAATTCTTTTAATCAGCTTCCTAATGCTGACCCTGGGAGAAGGATGTGGCAATCCACTCCCTAAGCATTCAGCCATTGAAAACCCTCAGAGGGTCGCTACGAGTTGGACCTGATTCGATGGCACCTAACAACAACAATGCTGACCCATCCCCACATCCTTAGAAAAACCTTGCTTGATCCTGGGACAACTTGCATATGCTTTTAGGTTTGATTTGGTGATATTTTATTTTGGAATTGTTTCAGTGAAAAACATCTGAGATCAGGCTGTAATGGGGCTTTGGGTGGGCGGGCTTTGTTTTTATTTTGAGACAAGGTCTCACTATACAACTCAGGGTGACCTTGGACCCTCAGTCCCCCCACCTTGGCCTCCCAAGTGCTGGCATTATAGGCCTGTTCCCTCAGGCCTGGCTTGTAATGGTTTTTCTCTGCACCTGACATTGCTAGCTTTTGGTACCACATTTATAGATGAATTGTCCAACTCCTCTAATAATGAAAATGCTCAACATTTTCTCCTTTGCTTGATTTTCAGCTAATAGTGCTGGACCCACCGGTGAGTATTTGGTTGTCTCTAGCCCAGAGCTCACCTACCTGGGTGGCAGCTGCCATATCACGGGGACACCAGCGTGCCTCCTGCGCCTTCCTCGTAGTGTGTAGACCTAGACACACAGGGCTTCCGAGCTGGCTGCACCTACTGTTGCTGGCAGTCATGTGTCTTGCCTCAGGTTTGGGTTCAGCCAGCACCTTCCTGACCACAGGGCATCTGCTGCTTCTCATCCACAGGTAGAAGAATGTGAGAATGAGTGGTCTGTTCCTCACTGTTTCACCATTTATTCAGCTCAGAAAACAATTGTGGTGGCAGCCAGGTAAGGGCCCTCCATGTCCTCACCCCAGGCAAGCCTTGGTGCAGGGTGAAGACGTCCATGACCTAACCCTCCAGACCCACCCTGCGCTGTGAGGGCTACACATCCAAAGGAGCACCCTCTCCCTCACGGGCAGGGGACACTGGCTGACCTTTGAGGGGACCCCATAGGACACTGGCCATGCTGCCACCAAGCAGCTCCCTGCGCCAGGGAGTTCGTGTTGCATGACAGTGATGGGCTTCTGAAGACGAAGCAGGGGTGGCCCCCGTGACGTTCGGTCTTCCGGCACTCCAGTTGTGGGGAAGTACCCACAGCCGTGGTGAAAGCCTGGCAGGGCCACGGCACAGGGGCAAACAGAGGCCTCATCCTCTCCCCAAGCCCCTGAGCCCATTCAGCCTGGCCCCTGCTGCAGCCAGCAGCACCATGGTGTCCTCAGTGAAGGTCTGTGCTGGCCAGTTCCTGCCCACCAGGACATGCCGGCTTAATTATGAACAAGGTAATCTCGTGTTTCGACATGAGACTTGACAGTCTCAGGGATAAACTCACCTGGACAGACCCTGTTCCAACACTGAGGCACTGCCCCGCCTCCCCGTGGCCCCTCCCAGATGCTCCACCCGGGAGGCGTGTTTCTGAGGCCCTCTGAACCCGTGCCCTGCCCTGCCCTGCCCTGCCTCCTTCCCTCAGGGCCAAGTGCCCCAGCAGGGGAGCACTGCTCTGCAGAGCGGCTGAACCTCACCCTTCTCCCCACAGCACACGGCTGGAAAAGGAGAAGTGGATGCTAGACCTTAACAGTGCGATTCAGGCAGCCAAGAGCGGCAGCAACATGTCCCCGGTGACGCCAGGAACCCCGCTCTGCACTCACACCCCCAGTGAGTTTGAGCAGACTCCCCAGGAAATTCCCTCTGCAAGCATGGAAGCCCTTCTGGCCATTGCTTGCCTTGGTCGTGATCAGCTTGCTGGGCTCTCATGTGCTCTGCTCCCATGTGGAATGTTCCAGGCGTGCCTGAGGGGAAGGGTCCTTGAGCTGTCCTGGCAGAAGCACGGTGGCTTTTATCTGCTGGCTGCTGTCCTGGGCACCAGTGGCCCCTTCCCCAGAGCCACCCTGGAGGAGCTGCGTGGGGCGGGGGTTGTCAAACACTGCTGACTCCCCCCAGGATCCTCCGACGAGGTCTCTCTGGAGCAGGAGTCAGATGACGCCCGAGGCTCCCTTGAGGGGCAGGGCCAACACCGGGCCAATACCACGATGCACGTGTGCTGGTATCGGAACACAAGCGTGTCCAGGGCTGACCACAGCGCAGCTGTTGAGGTATGGCTGTCACAGCAGCCCCTCTGGAGGCTTCCCTAACCCCTGGTATGCTGGGAGAGGGGAAGGCCCAGCCCTTCAGAGAGCCGAGGGGCGCAGGCTTGTCCAGAGCCAGCTGCCTCTTGCTCCCACTTGGCAGACACTGGCTTGGAAGGGCCTCATCCACTCAGACCCTCTTTGAAAAGGGAGCTTCACCCCTAGATCTGCACAGCTGCTGTCCTGTGGAGAAAGAAGTCCAGGCAGAGGCTGGCAGCTTTTCCTCAGCCGGGGGCCAGCCAGATGTGGCAAGACGCACTGCCAGCCCGGGGCGTGCTCCTGGCCTGTCCCCCGTGCCAACCCTCCCACTCACCTTCCTTTCCCAAGGTGGTCAGAGGCTATCCTACCATATGCATCCACCTTCAGACCCCACCTTCTGTAGCCTGGCACCTCCACACACCCATCCCTGGGCCTGCTCTATACTCTCCTCCCTGCTCTGCTCAGCCAGGGGCCAGGTGCCACTGCCTTGGTGACCATGTGTGGGTCAGAGCACAGCAGATCCGAGAAGACCCAAGATTCCTGTGGATCTGAGCAGGGCCCACACAGGACTCCTTGCCACAAGTTAGGGGAAATCGAACGGCACAGCTTAGATACAGGCCGTGGAGCCACTGTAGGCCATGGGGCCAGCGGGCCTGGCTAAGGGACAGGTTGGGGGCAGTTTGCCAGGGTGCTGTACTTACATGCTTTCCCCATTGTTAGAACCTTCCAGACTCAGCTCGGCGTGTTGTCTCCTCAGACTTTCCTGTTGTCGATTTGTGGACAGCTCAGGTCATTTGGTAGAAAACTGACTTGATTTCGTATAGGGAGAAGAAACTTAGTGTCCTGCACCTAGTGTGTGCGACACTGGTCCTCAAGACTTTATTGATAAAGTGTTGACAGAAGCTGCTGCCCACAGCAGTGAGGATGTATGGGGGGTCCTGGGGAGATAAGAGCTGGGAGGCAGCTGTGCTAAGGAACAGGGCCTCAGTTGTTGGCTTTTTTACTGACAGAACCAGCTTTCGGGCTATCTGCTGAGAAAGTTCAAGAACAGCAATGGCTGGCAGAAGCTCTGGGTGGTCTTCACCAACTTCTGCTTGTTCTTCTACAAGACCCACCAGGTATGTGCACCCGCTGGAGCCTGGCACGGTGGCCGTGAGTCATGTGCCTATCACTGGTGTTCTCTTCAGTTTCATTCCAAGGACCCATCTGTTCCTCACCCACCCACCCAGTGCTTTCAAAGTGCAGAGGGAGCTGGTTCCCTCGCATGTGGGGTGCTGTGGACACACTGCTGTTTTACAGGGAAAGCCAGCAGCGTCTGGGGGACTTGGGAGGGGCACAGAGCAATGGACCCCTTCCCTAGGCAGACAGACCCACACCACAGCCCCCACCAACCTTGTGTCGGTTTCCAGGACGACTACCCCCTGGCCAGCCTCCCGCTGCTGGGTTATAACGTGAGCATCCCCGGGGAGGCAGACGGCATTCACAAAGACTACGTTTTCAAGCTGCAGTTCAAATCTCACGTCTACTACTTCCGGGCTGAGAGCAAGTACACGTTTGAGAGGTGACTCCACAATGGGCAGCCTGGGCTGAGCAGCGCCTCCTCTGTTCCCTGCTTCGGTTCATGGAGTTGGAGGCAAATTTTCTGGGTCTAGAAGCAAGAACTGAGTAATGCTTGGGGTGTCTTCTTACTCTTCTCTTTGCAATGCTAGCTGGGTGAACCTTGGCCCGCATGCATGCTAGGCAAGCGCTCTACCAATTGGCTGCACCCACAGCCCGTTTTTGTTTTGAGATATGATCGCACCAAGCTGTGCAGGCTGCCTCTGGCCTCAACCCTGCAAGCCCCCTGTCTCAGCCTCCCACGTTGCTGGGATCACAGGCGCGGGCCCCTGCGCCCAGCGGCTTGCAGAATTTCTCGATATGACTTCATACTTCAGCTCCTTCTTAGGAAGATACATGAGCCTGAGCCCACTGGTCTGACAGCCTGACCCCTTCTGCAGGTGGATGGAGGTGATTGAGAGGGCGAGCAGCTCACCGGGGAGGCCCCCGAGCCTCACACGAGATGACCTGCATCCCTCTGCAGGGATGGAGGGGGCAGTCTGAGGAATGACGCTGCCTGGAAGAGGACATTCCCTGGAGGTCTGTGGTAAAGTGGCAGTGGCCCTCAGCATCCTCAAACCCAGCTGAGGGCCCAGAGACAGGCTTTCCCACCAGATAGAAGGCTCCGTCAGCATCATGGGCCTTACAGTGGCCGCTGGGAGTTCTGCCTCAGGACAGTCCAGACGTGTAGCTGGCTGGGACACTGGGACGTCCACGTCCCAGCCTCAGAGACCCCTGGGAGAGAAACGCAGGTCCCTGGCTCCTGACAAGGGCCCTGCTGTAGACTGGCCTCCAGTAAGAGCACGGCGGCAGCCCCTAGACCTTCCCTGCACACCTGTGGCCATCGTTCCAGACCACCTCAGACAAGCACTGGACTCAGGCCTGTGTATTGAGAACCATGATGCCAAAGGGGCCAGGCCTGGCCTAGGGGCACGAGGACCAAGAGACTTCTGATGGGACCCCTGTCCAATGCCTGGCCTACAGGTCACAGCACCATGATGGTCCAGCAAAAGCTACTATGATTCCCAGCCCCTGTGCGTCTGCGGCCTGGGAGGGTGGGCCTCTACCTGATTCCACTTCTCCTTACCAACTGCGTGCGAGTAGGCACGACTCTGTTCACTCCTACAACTTAAAATAAAAGGTACCGCCCCACCCATCCTCCTCTCTGCCTTGCTTTGTTCTCCAGTGGGCCATGTGTCACCCAGGAACGTTCAGGACACAGGCAGAGCAGCAGTCACCATGGGCTGTGATGACAATGCTGAGGCCAGGGGCCATGAGGAAGCCAGAGGCTGCAGGAACCCCACCGGCCAGTCCGCACATACCAGCATGACTCTAATTCAGATCTTTATTGAAAGTGGTGGGGCCTTCAATGCTCTATGAAAACTAACACCTCACCCTCAGAACACGTAAGAAGTTTGATTTCCTTAAAAAAAAAAAAAATTATGGATGACTCGAGTACTCATGAAAAGACACAGTACCTGATCTGACACCACAAGGCAAATCTATGACCATCTTGGGCCACCATGGGCCCCAAGGACTGGGTCCTCGAGGCAGGGGAGGAGGTGCTTTGCTCCTTGGTCTCAGCTGTGGGGCCTGTGAGCCCACAGAGGGCTGGGCCAGCTCCTTGGGGAAGCTCGAGCAGGCCACACCAGCTGCAAGGTGGGTGCTTGGTTCTCCACCATCTCTGCTGCACGATGTAGCTTCAGCCAGGTCAGGAGAGGGAGGTGAGCATAGGTGTGGGGCGGCCGCCATGTGGGCCACCACCATACATAAGGGCAGAAGGAAAGGAACCCGGCTTGTGAGGCCTGAAGGCTGGCCTATCCTTGCAGTCATAAAGATAGCAGGAGGGAAGTTCCAAGTCAGCATGGTCTTTTGGGAGCTCAAAACAAAAACAAAGCACCCTTCTCTTCCTCTTGGTGAAGAGCGGCATGCTCAGCGGGTCGAGGTCAGGTGGTTCCTGCTGTGTGAGAAACTGCAGAGAAGAAAGGCCCCGTCACCGCCCTGGGCTTGCGGCCCAGACACACCTCAGCAGCTAGGCCCTGAAGGCCTCTTGGGCGTGGTCTGCAGTAGCGACCATGACCAGCAGCACCTTGTAGGTCAGAGGGGGCCCAGTGTTTCAGGTCTCGGAAGCAGCACTCTGTTCCCCGAGGGCAGGGGAGCAGCACCTGGCACACCTGCCTGCAGCGCAGGGTGGGAATCCTGGCCCTTCAGGCTGGTGTCCCTTGGCCCAGTCATGACTTGGCTCAGGGCCTCTCATCAGCACAGGCCAGGCCTTGGTATGCAGACAGCCCAAGCTGCTGTTAGAGAGGCTCTCACAGCAAGCCGCCAGATAGAGGTTGGAGGTCAGCTGCACAGAATACGGTGCCACTGGACCAGGGACTCTGTCCACAAACTGCCCCTCCCCAGCCCCAAAGGCCCAACTGAGAGAAGACAACAGGCCACCCCTTTGCAGAGTGAAGACTACCAAGGAAGGACCACCGCAGCACTCCTGGGGGTGAGTCCTGGGCCTCAACCCACACCCACCTTCTCTGCAGCGATGCACCCCACCGCGGCAGTGGCACTGCACTTACCGCTGCACGCGTTCCACCAGGTGCACCATCAGCTTGTCTGAGATGCCAGGACAGGACTCCTCAGCCAGGCTGAAGGCGTTCTCCAGCTCCTCCAGGGCGCCCACGCTCCCGCCACTCTGCTTGTGCTTCTCCTTGAGCTGCAGGGAGATGCAGCGCCTGACTGGGCCTCGCTGGGGACCAGCATATAGGAGCCTCCTGCAGGCTGGGAGGCGGAGCTGCAGATAGCAGGTCCTGCCCCAGCAACAGGAACCCTGGTGGCCTTCCCACTGTGAGACCCCAACCTTCCTCTGTGCTCTAGGGAAGTCTCAGGCCACAGTTCTCGAGAGGGGACCATACAGCTTCCTCCCCAGGGTCAGGAAAGCAACCATGTGGATCAAGCCTGACTTAACTACAGCCCAGCAGCTCCCATGGTGCACTGCTGGACCAACGGCAGCACTGTGCAGGGACTTTGAGAGATATCCCTCACCTGAGCCTCAGGCCACACTGCCAACACTAACCCACAGGAGCTCCGGCCCCTGAGTAGCCTAGCTCACTAGGGCGTCACCACAACCCCAGTGCCCTGGGCTAGACCAGCATGCTGCCCAGGACATGGCCCAGAATGGCTGCTTCCAACTGTGACTAAGGTCCCTACCCCTTGACCCTAATGTGCCCTTGTCCTTGGGGAGGCGCTGCTGTCTCCACGTTTGCTGACATCCTAACCTCCCTCCCTGGGCCCCAGCTGCTGCCATTACTCCCATGGGTGGGCCTGTGCCTGAACCCACTACCCAAGCCCCAAGCCCAGATGCGGAGGGTCTTGGCTGCAGCTTATTTCTGGGGAGGGATCTGACCTCCATCAGCCAAACCCACTGATGTTGGTCACATCAGCCTCCTGGCTCCTGAAGGAGTCACATTCAGGCCTCCCTGCTGGGGACTGGCCCCAACAATGAGAAGTGACCCTCCTCTGTCTTCCCACAGAGGTCATGTGGTGGCTGCGCTTTGCCAAAAAAAAAGAAAAAGTCTCAGGATACTGGGCACTGTGGCACACGCCAGTAATCCCAGCAACTCAGGAAACTGAAGCAAGATTGTGAGGTCAAGGCCAGAGGCAGCCTGCACAACATAGCAAATCCCTATCTCAAAATACAAAATAAAAAAGGGGCAGAGGGTGTAGCTCAGTGGTAGAGCATTTGCCTGGCATGCACGAGGCCCTAGATTCAACTCTCCAGTATAAAGAAAGAAAGAAAGAAGTCACAAAATACCCTGGAACACCAGAGGGTGACGGCACACCTGGGAATGTGAAAGGGTCCTGCCAGGGCAGTCATCCCAGAACTATGTGGTCCTTCCTCTCAGAGAACCAGCCCCACAGGCCTACCTGTATCAGCTGCAAGAGACCTAGGAATCAAATGGACAGAAACCCCGTGCTCAGGGCCCACCAGCACACCACACAATTTCACTGTGGGGGCCATCTGTGCACAATAAACTTGGCCTCCACAAGACCTGGGCTCAGCCCTGCCCTCACCTCTCCGAAGACAGGCCGGACAAGCGTGGACAGGCACTGGGACCTCGGCTGTCTCTTGACAGGCTCAGCAGGCTGTAAGGGGAACCCAAGGCACCAGGTGGGTGGAGGGCAAGAGATTCCCTCTCCCATCTCCCACTCCTGGTTTCTTAAAACAGGCTGACGGTACATGCCAGTGGCCAGCTTCCAAACCAAAAGGTAGGCCAGTGGTCTGAGCCAGAAGCCCGAGTCCCACCCAGAATCAGCTCTGACAAACCTCCATATTCCCAGCACATGCTGGGGTTTAGGGTCTTCAGCATGGCTCCCCGCCAGCTCAGTGCAACTCTGGGCCCAGACACCACCTGCTCTGCACTGCCCTTCCCAAGCTCCTCGTCCAGGGCCCAGGCACTGAGTGGTCAAAATAGCCCCAGGCTGAGGGCACTCTGTGGCCCAGCATTCAGACCACCAGGCAGCCCACAGGGCACATGGGACAAAGCTGGTGCAGGTGGGGAGGCAGCCCCAAAGCAAGGCCAGGCACCAACCTTCTGTGAGCCATGCAGGGCCGTCCCCTTGTGCAGCTTGCTATGTGGGCTCGGTCGGATGGTCGGGGGGAAGGTCCAGATGGGGCCCTGCTCCCCGTCTTCAGCCTCGCCATCACTGAAGAGGATGAGGAGTCAGGAGTGCAGTGGGGAGGGGGCTGAAGTGACCAGGGCCTCAGGACACATCTCAGTTGTCTCTAAGGCAGCCTCGTGGCATGGGAGGAGGCCCCACATGTGAGGCAGGGGTCTGCCCACGCTGCAGTGTCTAGGTGATGCCACAACAGGCCTCATCCTTTGGATCCAGGGACCCCTGCCCAACATTAGACCCCACTCCCAGAAACCAGCCCCTAAAGCCTGCCTCTGGAGTGGAGAACCCAACTCAGCACCCAAGGCCAGGGAGCAGGCACATGGCGGAAGCCCCCGAAGGACAAGCAAGGGCCCTACATGTCAGAGTCCTCCGAGCTGGACTCCTCGCCGTGCCCCTCAGACTTCCAGCGCTTATAGCGATCAATGAGCTCAGTGAGGAAGGAGGTCTTCTTGGTGTAGCGCGTGATGAACTTGTGTTTCAGGAGCTCCTTGGCAGTAGGCCGCTGCCGGGGAACAGGTGCCAGTCACCAGGTGCCAGGCGCAGCTGAGCTCCACCCTCACAGGAGTGGACACAAGGCAGGCTGGGCAGGGGCCATGGAGTCTGGGAGGTTGTTCCTCAAGGTGGTAGGCCACAGCTATGAAGCTGGGGTGGCCTGTACCTCTGGGCTGTCCCTGTCCCACCCCAAGTCAAGGTCCTCCTTTTACAAGCTCCCCCCAGACTCCAGGCTGCCCGGGATCGCCCAGGAGGGGGCAGGCCTTACAAATCGGGGGTCCTTGTTGAGGCAGGCCTCCACAAATTCCTTGAAGGGTTTGCTGTGGTGGCCCTCCAGCGTGGGTGGGTTGTTCTTAGGAATCAGGAACAGGACACGCATGGGGTGGAGGTCAGAGTTCGGTGGCTCCCCTTTGGCCAGCTCGATGGCTGTGATGCCCAGGGACCAGATGTCGGCCTAGACAGGGCACCACACAGGACACGTGCTGCACGCAGCGCCTTGAGCCAGATGCACTGCCTCCCACCCACTGAACCCACCTTGAAGTCATAGGCCGACTGCTTGATGACCTCAGGTGCCATCCAGAAGGGGGTGCCCACAAACGTGTTCCTCTTGATCTGCGTGTCTGTAAGCTGCCCTGCCACCCCGAAGTCCGCCAGCTTCACGTCACCCTGCTCTGACAGCAGCACATTGGCAGCTGCTTGACACAGGACGGGCAGCATCACCCTCGGCTCCAGGTGCTCCAGGAACCCTGGCAAGCACTGGGGTGGCATCCGCCTGGACCCTGGGACATCAGCAGGTCTGCCCTGGGGCCTCAGCTTTCCTTGCCACCCTCAAACCAGGCTGCCCTGGGCCACTGCTGGCAGGAGTCCCCCTACCTGAGCCCCAGAGCAGCCTCACGTTAGGCTCTCTTAGAAAAGCACCACAACAGTGATCCTCAGGGCTCCGACTCAAGGGCACAGCTGACATAGGCCAGCCAGGAAACCCTCTGCTCTGTCCATCACACCCCCACGGGGACCTGAACACCCAGCACCCTCAGCAGGTCCTTCCCTAGAAGGCCTAGGCCAGCCGGGTTGTGCAAACCCACACCTGACACGAAGGTAAGACTGCAGTGAGACTCAGCCCTACTCCACACTGAGCAGCTCATTTCTTCGACATGTGGGGATGTAAGCCTAGGAAGGTTCTGCTAGGCTGGGGCTGCAGGTCAGTGGTGAAGGGCTTCACTTGCACACGCAAGGCCCTGGGTTCCATCCCCAGTGGGGGAGGAAGTGAGGAAAGGAAGGACAGAGGGAGGGAGGAGGGAAGGTAGGTAGGCTGGATGCCTGGCGGTATCTTTTGGAAACAGCAAGATGCAAGATGGACCAGCTCAGTTTCTGGGTTGCTGCAGGGCTCCCCGCATCCCAGGGCTCAGGCACCACCAGCCACTTACACCAATACGCCCTCGTCTTTCTAGGGTCAGCAGATACTAGGACAGAATGGGAACCATCCCCACCCTGCAGGACCTTTGATGTCGCGGTGGATCTTGCGCTCTGAGTGCAGGTAATCAAGGCCCTTCAGAATCTCCCGCAGGATGGTGGCGATATAGGTCTCTTCCAGGGGGCCTGGTTTCAGCTGCAGGAAGACAGCAAGGCACAGCCTCACATCCAAACCCATCACCAGTGCCTGAGCTGTGTCAGTGCCAGCTGTGCCAGTGCCAGTGCCTGAGCCTGAGTGTCTGTGCCTAGCACAGACAGGTGAGGAGGTGTCCCTGCAGAAAGCCGGGGGCTTTGTGTTCCTGTAACTATGTATGTATGTATTTATGTATGTACGAATGTATGTCTTTAATGTCTTTATTTATAGGCGGTCCTAGGGGGTTGAGCCCAGGGCCTCATGCTTGCATGCTTTGCCAGTGCTATACCACGGAGCTGTACCCCACTTATTTATTTATTTATTTATTTATTTATTTATTTATTTATTTGCAGTACTGGGGGTTGAACCCAGGGCCTCAAGCTTGCATGTTTTGCAAGTGCTGGACTACTGAGCTGCACCCTCAGCCCATTTTTTACATTTTGAGACAGGGTCTCACTAGGTTATGCAGACTGCCTCTGGTCTCAACCTTGCTATCCTCCTGCCTCCACCTCCCGAGCCACTGGGATTACAGGTGTGCACCACCACACCCAGCTCATTTTATTTATTTATTGGCAGTACTCAGAGGTTGAGTCCAGGGCCTCACACTTGCATGCTTTGCAAGTGCTATACCACTGAGCTGTACCCCCAGCCCTTTTATTTATTATCTTGAGACAGGGTCTTGCTAAGTTACACAGACAGCCTCTGGCCTCGAAATTGCAATCCTCCTGCCTCCACCTCCCAATTTGCTGGGATTACAGATGCGTGCCACTGCACCCAGCTTCCTTTAACTACTTCTGAAACAAAACTCAGTTTCAGTTGCCTGACACAGGGCATGGAGACAGTGAAAAGGAATGAGGGTGAGTCAAGTGGAGTGGGGGTGACAGGGGATCTTCCTAAACATAAACGACCTTTAACTTTTCTCTGAATATAAAGATGAGCGTGGAGACCTGGCCACACCCTGACCCACCCCCTAGCCCCAAAGGCTTATTTCCCTTGATGCTCTAACCCTGGCCATCCCCACAGGCCAGTAGAGGCCAGAATCCCTTTTGATACCAACCAGGGCAGAACCATACATAGTGATGTGTTTTTACATTACACAATTTCTGATTAACATCTAAAGCACTAAGGTACAGAGAAGCGACCTACAGGAAGCCCCCTGAGTCTGAGGGCCTACAGGGCATTAAATCCTGGGAAACTGCATGACAACCCCCTATACCAAACTGCCCACTGCTACACCCCAGACTCACCAGGTCCAGTGCAGAGCCACCACCCAGGTACTCCATGATGATCCACAGCTTGGTGCTCTGGGAGCAAAGAAACCTATCAGCACCTGGCCACAATAAGAGGGCGCATGCCCAGATATGGAGTCCACAGGCTAACTCCTCACCCCCAAGAGGAGTCAGCTAGGGCTCAGGCCACACAGGGACCACACCAGTCACTGCTGGGAACCCCAAGTCGGAACGGGCTCTAGAGGTCTCACCTCACTCCTCCCAGCCTGCACCATGCCCCTGCTATAGGGACATGGGAGACAAACAGAAAACCAAGTGCTCAGAGCAGTGACCGAGTCTACTTGACCTACAACCCATCAACACCCAGGCCAGAGACCCCACCCACAGGGCCCAGGAAAACGGCATGTCAGGCAAGCACATGTCCCAGTGCAGCCACACACCAAGCGTCCTCCTTGGCAGGATCCAACAGTAACTACTGTTAGCAGGGGCACCACAGAGGGCTCCTAGCAGCACACACAAGACAGGCAACTGGCCACTTCAGACCTGACCAGAGGGGGGTCTCGTAGACCCCACTCACACCCTGCCCACTCTGAGGCTAGCGTCCTGAAGAGCCTACTCCGTCATGCAGCTAAACTATCACTGGGCCTCACTGCCCTTCCAGAGGGGACCCCCTGGATCAAGCAGCACCCTGCTACCCAGACATGACCCTCAGGCACCTTACGCAGTCCATCTGGATACAAAGGAGAGGCCACGGGACAGTGCCTACAGACCCTCGCCCTCCCTCGGAGGTACCTTCAAATAGGAGCCAAAGTAGCGGGTGATGTAAGGGCTGTCGCACTGGCTGAGCACGGTGATCTCCTGCTGGATGTCTTCAATCTCATCTTCAGCCTCCTCCAGGTCAATGATCTTGATGGCTACCACCTCCTTGGTGTGGTTGTCGATCCCTTTGTACACCTCCCCAAACGAGCCCTTGCCAATTCGGTCAAGCTTGGTGAAGAGCTCCTCGGGGTCCACACGGGAGTGCTGCAGGAGCCAATAGAAAGAGAGGTAGACACAGAGCATGGGTAGCACCAGCGGGAGAAAGTGTCAGAGAGGTAGAGGCTGTCCTGCCGCGTGAGGGTGCCACCTACAGCAGGGAGCCCAAGGAAGCTCATTTCAATTCTTTTCTGCCATTTCTTTTATCCTTTGCTCAGAAAACCTAAACTCAACTGTTTACTCTCTAAGGGACAGAATTGCCAGAGTTCCACACAGTGAACCCTGATATAGACCATGAACCTTAGGCAACGACAATGTGTCAGTGTGGCCTCATCAGTGTGGCAATCAATGTACCACATCAAAGCCAAACATTACTAGCAGGTTAATATAGGAGAAGGTGTGTGTGCCTGTATGTGTGAGGGGGTATTTAGAAACTCCCACTCCATTTTGCTATAAACCTAAAAGTGCTCTACAAAACAAACTATTAAAAACAAAAACCCAGCATGAGCTGACCAAGTTGTCTGTCCTGCTGAAAGCTACGCTCCTTAGGGCTTCCCTCCCCCACGTCAGTCCTCAAGCCAGCTATACTCTCATATCAGCACTGGGTTGAAACCAGCGCTTTTTCAGATGCTTGATTCTAGATACTCAAATAATACAGAAAGTTGCCCTAAACAAATAAAGCCTGAGAGATGCTGAGCCAACAGTGCCTGAGTTCACAGCTCAGTGTGTCCCAATCGTCAGGAAAAGGCCAGCAGAGGTGCGTGCGGCCCAAACCACACCCTGAGCTTTTAAGCCAGGGTTGCCCTGAGGCGTCAAGAGCTCAGATGGCTCCTAGGCTTGTGCACAAAGGATGGAAGCCACAGAACTCCTCCTAGGGTCCTACTGGGTATCCCCTGGCCCCTGCCCATGAGACTTCCTATGCTTCTGAGAACACCATGCTCTCTCCATCACCTCATGAGGTGGCACAGGCACAGGTGATTAACACACACAGAGCACCAGTGTGCCCCAGGACCCATGAGCCTTAGCAGGCCTGGCTGGGAGTGGAAGCCCCAAGTCTCACTGAAGTAAGAGTTTTCCAGCCGTGCCAGGTCTCACCTCCACTAGGAAGTGACTCCCCACGAAGGCTGCCCCCAGAAAGCATCTGGGTGCCAATTAAAAGTGGCTAGGCAGGGCTGGGGGTGTAGCTCAGTGGTAGAGTGCTTGCCTAGCACATACAAGCCCTGGGTTTGACCCCTAGCGCAAGCGTGTGCGCACACACACACACACACAAAATGGCCAGATGTAGCTACCTATGTTATACTGCATAAACACTGACCATTTCAGTGCTCAAATCCCTGTGCTTAGGGCAGGGCCAGTCCCAAGGTAGGCGTGCTCACCAAATTCCCGAAGAGACCCTGTCCTCCAAGAATGGACAGGGCTGCCTCTTCTGCAGACACTTGTGTGCTGAGACTGCATCAAGTCCACCCTCCATTCCCAGAAGAGTGGCTGGTGCTGGACCCAATTAAGCCCAGTCTGAGATTATATTTCAATCTGAAATTGCCACCTAGATGCCTTCCCAAGGTTTGTAACCAAGAAAGAGTAAAGTAATGGCACAGAGAACTACACCTGTGAAACACACCACCAGCCCTTCAGAGACCCCTTTCTGAGCAACAGGCTCCAAGCTGAGGGGCACTGTGCAAAGTGAGTCCTGATGAGGCAGAGATGGCCTGGGAAAGAGCTTGGAACAAGGGCAGCACCTCAGTGTGGAAGCCACCCAAACCTTCCAAACAAGGCTGGCTTGGCGAGGCCTGAGCATGTGAGGGTAGCCTCCACGCAGTGGCCAGAGCAGGTGCTCTGGGCAGACCAGCTGTGGAGTTCACATGTGCCCTGGCCTGGCCAGTTACGAAAAAGGCTACCAGTTTAGCTGAGGGGACCCTTCTCACTGCCTCACCCGTACCAGTAGCCCAGTCCTAGAGCCAGTGCATGTGACGCAGACAGTTCAGGATGCTTAAAGCAGACCTGCTGTCCTCAAGGCCGAGACTGAAGGATTTGGCCAGAGAAAGCTGAGAGCTGCCAGGGGTCCCTCAAGCTGCATTAGGCAGAGTGTCACTTGCCCCCAGCCTCTCTACTCCTGCTAACCTTGTATTCGAAAGAGAAGCTAGAAAAACTCACTTCGGTGTGGCTGGTAAGTCAGACAACTTAGCTGTCTTCAACTTGGGGCTGGGCAGCACAGATCAAATCAGAGCCAGCCTCTATCCAGAAGGAAACCCCCAGAGCTGTACATTCAAATCATAAATACTTCAGTAAACAGACCAATGCTTAAAGACGTCATTCTCCTGTTGCTCCATGTCTGGGTGAGAACCACGTGATCCCTGCTCAAAGTTTGGACACCAAATGCAGGAGGAGCCCTAAGAAGCCACCCCGTTCCTGCCTGCTTCTGTGCCACCGGGTTCTCCAATGGCACTTTCCTCAAACCCTCCTTCCAGCACTCAGCCCATCAGTGCTTCCTCAGGTTCTTGGGGTCATGTTCCACCCCAGCACCTACCTAACCCTGGTACAGCCTGGAGACACATCTTGAGGGAGCCATCCCAGGGACTCCAGAAGGTCTGGTTGGTGCCCTGAGGTTGTATCCTCTGTCAGGCTGAAGACAAGCCCCACTGACTTCTAAAGTGGCCTCAGAAGACCTGAAAGAGGTAGGGCCAAGTCCTGGCCAGAACATCCAGTACCACCGTCCCTCCAACTCTCAGGTCCCCTTTCCTTCTCCTCAGGATGCTGACACCACATCCTCTTGCACTGCCCCTTCCCTGCTGAGAACCCCACACCAGTGTCCTCACATGGCCTGGAGTCAGGTCTGGTCCACCAAAGCAACAGAAGAAAGGCACCTTTGTGTCAGGCACTCAGACCTCTACTGCCTAAGAGCCAGAGAAACCATCGGACCCCATAGCCAGAGTTGTGGGTTCACGAAGAAAAGGGAAGCCAGAACCCCCAAATCTCATACTCAGGTGCCCACAACTGCAGGTGAACTTTAGCAGAAACAGTGTGAAGGAAGCCCTCTTGATGGGGATCGTGACCCTACATTTTACACCACAAGGAGAGCCGCTGTTTCCAACTCCACTTGATAAAGGAAAGTAGCTTCCCAGTCAGAGCAGCCTCAGATTTCTCTTCTGGGTGGTAGATGCAGTATGGATGATCACTCCAGCCCAAGCCAGCTGGGATTCCTGATTTCCCATTCAGCCCTGAGGCTGCCTGCCAATGTGTCTGCTATTAGACACACTCCATGAAATAAGGAGAGCAACTCAGTGCACACACCTAGAGACATCCCCAACCAACACCCAACAGGTAGTAGCTGAGTGATAACGTGTTGCTTTTCCACAACCATCTGGGCCTTCCAGGGCTGAGCCAGAACTGGCCAGGGGGGGAGAGAGAAGTCTAATGCAAAAGCACAGGCCATGAGGGATCACACCCCACTGTTACACAAAGGGACTGCCCCCTGGCCATGGGACAACGGGGTAACCATCTCGGTTACGACAGCCCCACTAGGTTTCTTGTTACTGTCAAAACGTGAGTATCTCACGTCTAGGCTGGACAAAGGCCCCTAAAGAGACAAACGGTGCCTCCTATGTGCCTACCTTTGCGGTCCCTCTGCCGGCATCCCTATGCTCCCTCCCATGAGGCAGCGCATAGTTCCGATCTGTCATCCTAGGACCCACATACGCTAACCCCGAAGCTCTTAAAAATAAGCTAGAAGGAGGTGTGGGCTGGGATTTAGCTCAGTGAGTAGAGCGCTGCGCTGCAGTCTCTGAGGACCGGAGTTCAATTCCCAGCACCACAAAAATGGGAGAAGGGCCTGGCAATCCACTCCCAAGGCAATCCCGAAGCACTCAGCCATTGACAACCCTATGAGGGTCGCTATGAGTCGGATACCGACTCGACGGCACCTAACAACAACAACAACAAGAAGGAGGTATTTCTCCCAACATGTCATAATTACTAGACACAAAGTGTCGAAAATGAACAAGAAATCTGTTAGCTTAATTCGGCATCCGCAAGCCCCGGTTCCCATGTGCGACCAGAGGTGGCCCAGGACCCCTGCCCAAAGGCTCCAAGCGGGGTTACTGTCCCAGGTTTTCAGGCTGGTCCTGTCTCCTCCAAGGAGTCCTAACTGCAGTTCCTGCCCCCACGCCGGGGAGCGCTTCCTGTCCCCGCACGTCTAGTTCTCAGGGGTGCAGCACAGAGGAGTGGGAGGGGGCCCACGCCGCCCCTAACCCCGCGCAGCAGCGCGCCCGAGCCTGCCCACGCCGAGGCGCCCAGCACGCAGGGAAGCGCGGCAACCCGAGCGCTTCGCTCCACTCCACCGTGCGCTTTCTATCGCGGTGGCTCTGAAATAACAAAGAGGTGCGCGGCGGGCCCGAGAGCGAGCGCAGCGCGCCCCGCCGCCCCGCCGCCCCGCCGCCCCGCCGCCCCCCTCCCAGCCGGCACCGACGGCCGGTCCTCGCCGCAGGCCGGCTCGCAGGGCCGGACGCCTCCCCGCGAGCCCCAGGACGGCGCCTGGAGCCCGGGCGGCCCCCGCCCCCCCGCCGCCCCCGCCGCGCACCGCCGCCCCCGCGGGAGCCCCCGCCCCGGGCGCGACGCCCGCCCGCCGCACTCACCTGGTGCGCGAAGCCCCGCAGGTGAGCCATGTCGGCGCCGCCGCGGCCCTGCGTCCGCGGCCCGGAGGCCCGCTCGGCCCGCTCGCCTCAGGCCCCTGCGAGAGACGCCAGGCCCCGGTCAGGGGTCGGCCCGGAGCCCCCCGCACGGCCCGCGGGCGCGGCCCGCCGCACACCCACCTCCGGGGGGCTCCATCCCGGCCTCCGGCCCCTCCCGCAGCCTCGGCCTTCCGGAACGCCCGGGCCTCCCCACCCGCGAGGCGGCGGCGGCGGCGGCGAGGGCGTCGTGGCGCGCGCGAGGCTCCCTGGGACTCCGAGTCCCGCCGCCCTCCGGGCGCCCGGGCCGCGCAGGCGCCGGACTACAAGTCCCGGCAGGCCGCGCGGCGGGCGGGCGGCGTAGACGCGCAGGCGCACCTCGGGCCGCGGGGCGCCGAGCCCCGCCCCTGGGAGGCTGCGGCGGCGGGGGGCAGGCGCGGCGCGTGCGCAGTGGCCGTGGCCGCCTGGCGCCCTGAGGCTGCCTAGGTCCCTGCGCCCCGCAGGTCCCGCGGGGTCCTCCGTGGGCGGCCAGGTCGGCGGTGCCCGCCCCGCGCTGCCCTCTGGTGGCCCGCGGGGATGGGAGGTGGTCTGTCCTTCACCCCTGTGGACCCGCAGCGTCCTCGATGGCTCGGAGACCCCCCCAAGAGGGCTCCGGCCTTTCTTTCTGCCCCTGACGTTTTTCCCTGTCCACTGCACCAGGGCCGCCCTCGTCCGGCGTCCAGGATCGTGCCTGGTGTCCAGGCTGTCCACCTCTCATCGCCCGACACTGTACCTGTTGACCTGGTTTTGTTTGCCATCTGTCTCTGCAGAAGAAAGTGGCTCCCTGCGGTCAGGGCTGTGCCGGTCACCACGGCAGCCCGAGGCAGGCACTTGAATGTTTGCTGAGTGAATGTGTGAGCACGTGACGGTAGCAAGCATACAGTGTAGTAAATAAATGCCTACTGCATCTCCCTGGTCCTGTGGTCAGCAATCCCTGCACTCTTCAGAAGTGCCTAGAATTCTGCAACCTTTATCTGTTTGTGGCCAGTTACTTTGCCCCCGTTGTCCTATGCCAAATCCAAATTGCCATCCTAACTTCAACTTCACCCTTTTTTCCTGTGCTTTCTGGCACTGTCACCGTGTTTCTCATATTTCCCATGTTTTTGTTGTTGTTCTATACTTCTATTATTCCTCAATTTCATCTTTCAACTTTTACATACTAGAATCTGTCTTTCTAGCAAAAATTCTTCCTTTTTTTTTCGAGTGTGTGTGTGTGTGTGTGCGTGTGTGTGTGCGTGTGTGTGTGTGTGTTTTGGGAATCACACCTAGGGCCTCAGATACTAGGCAAGTGCTCCACCACTGGAGCTATACACCTCAACCCAGCAATCTTATTTTTAGTTTCCAAAAGATTTTAGTTTTTCTGTGGCTTAGTTTTTCTTTGGTTCCTCAGTTTCCTTTTTGAGAACATGGGGTTTGTACTTCCTTGTGGGTCATGAGAATGACAAGGTGTGTGGGACACCTGGCTCCTGGCAGGTGCTCAGAAAATCTCTGCTTTTATTGCTGGAGAGGCGAAGGGAGCACTGCCAGTCCTGCCCCACCCTGGGGAGGCAACACTCTAGTCCTGTCAGTTGGTTACTGTAGCAGCCCTGTAAGTCAGACAGGGGTAATCAGTTGCACATGACTCATGGGAAGAAAGCTGCAGAGAGGCAGAGGAAGTGCACGCAAGGCCGTGGTGACATCACAGCCAGGATTGAACACAGCCCCCCAAGCCCTGTTAGTCCTCTTCTGCAGAGGATGCAGGTGACCACACACACAGAAGTGAGACTGTATCCACCCGGCCAGGGTGAATCAGCTTGGGAGCACTGTGTAGATCTCTCCAGCCGACCTCTTGCTTAACAAATGAAGAAATGGAGCCCAGACGGGTGCGGTCTACCAGGGAGGATACAGCACACTCTGGATCAGGATCTAGCTTCCACTTCTGGTCCAAGGTGTGGGTTGGGCACTTGAGCTTGGCTCCCGTTCCCTACTGAGGACACACTAACTTGTCAGAGGGTTTAAGGAAGGAGTCTAAACCTTAACCCTGAAGGAATGAGTGTCTGGCAGGTGGGAGAGTGCCAGAAATGTCCAGAGGCAAAGCTTGGTGACAATGAAACAGGAGGAGGAAGCCTTGGCCTCCAGTCCCCTCTGCTGGGTATTTGTTGTCAGGTGTTTCTAAGTCAGATCCGACTCATACACAACAGAATGAAACCCTCCCTGATGCTGTGCCATGCCCAGCGCCTTGTCAGTGCTTCTCTGCTATTCATAGGGTTTTTGATGGCTGATTGTTTCAAGATCACAGGAATGGACTGCCAGGTTCTTCTCCCATTTTTGTGGTGCTGAGGATCGAACCCAAGGCCTCAGAACACGCAGAGCAGCACTCTACCAACTGAGCTACACCCCACCCCTGGAAAGGTGAGGGGTGGGGGAGGTTGGTGTATGTGCGCGTGTACAAATCAGCAGATCCCTGCTTTTCTACATCCTTCCATCCCCTCAAACACACATGATCACACAGGACCAGGGCCACCCAGGCACAAGCAATGGGGGAGGGCATCACCTTTAGAGATACTGTTCCAGTAAAGACCCCCTGTCTTGTGGCGTCTATGCTGGCCTGACCTTTGTGCTGGGTGTTTCCTACCCAACAAGGCCCAGCATGTGACAAGTTATATTCTTCGTTTTGTGTGTTTGAGACAGGGTCTTACTACGTAGCTCAGACTGCCTCAGACTCACAATCCTGCCTCCGCCTCCCAGGTGCTAGGACTATAGGCCTGTGCCACCGTGTGTGGCTTGACAAATGGTAGTCTTGAGTGCAGACTCCCTATCTGCCTCGTATCACCTTGTTCTTAGATCAGATAACTAAGGACCATTGGGTAGTTGGGGTTTGCATATGAAGTGTCCCCTCCTCACTTCAGTTTGCAACTGTCCCACCCTGGCCTCTGATCTCATCAGACCTCAGAAGCTAAGCAGGGTCAGACCTGGTTCATCCTTGGATATGAGACTGCCTGGGAATACTGCGTGCTATAGGAGAAGGCTTAGGCTTAGGAGAAGGACCTGCTTCACAAACCATCACTTCCTTCTGCTCCAGCTTTGTTTTACAGCTTTGCACACTATTTGAAAATGTACCAGCTGACACCTTGAAAGAGCTTTCCAGGCCAGGCACACGGGTGCACAGCTGTAATCCCAGTGGCTTGGGAGGCGGAGGCAGGAGGATCACAAGTTCGAGACCAGAGGCAGTCTGCGTAACTTAGCAAGACCCTGTCTCAAAAAAGTAAAAAAAAAAAAAGGGCTGGGGGGGTGCAGCTCAGTGGTCCGGCACTTGGAAAGCATGCAGGTGCGAGGCCCTGGGTTCAACCCCAAGTACTGAAAAAAAAAAAACAGTGCTCTCCATGAGCTAACCACATAAATATAAATAAATCCACATATGTGGACAACGTAGTGAAACTGGACAATAGCAAGGGTATAACAACCCACCGTCTACTTCAAGGAGCAGTTTCTAAATGAAGAAGATCGGACCTATCACTGGATCAAATCCAAACACAAGTCAGATTGTGGCAAATTCATCCTGAGTTCTGGCAGGTTCTACAGTGATGAGTAGAAGGACAGAGGGCTTCTGATGGGTCAGGATGCTCACTCTCCTTTTTGAACAGATTCGAGCCTTTCAGCAGCAATGGCTAGACGCTGATGGTACAGTTCATGGCAGAGCATGAGCCAGATACTGACTATGGTGGTTATTGTATGAGGCTGCTCCCTGATTTGGACCAGACAGACGTGCAGAAAGACTCTGAATACAGCTTTCAGGCTCATGAGCGCACTATGTCAGAAACGGGCAGATGCATTTGTGGCTCCACAATGTCAGGATGTATTGAGCAACCATAAATTCACAAGCTATGTTAATTTTGTGGGCTTTAATTCACCAAGTACTACAGATTTCACTTGGTAGTTGTGGCTATTGGTAATCACAGTTTCTTCTATTTCAACCTTAATTACTAATATGAACTCTCAGATCACACATAACACTTCACACACCCACAGATATGTACACGTATATGAGTACATGTGTATATACGCATAACATAGATATTAACAGAGCTGGTTCCAGGTGCGGAGCTGGGTGCAGATGAATAGGAATTTGAGCAGGCTGTCAGGTGGGGGATTATGCTGAGCTAATGTTCTGGGGGCTGGGATTTAGCTTAGTGGGTAGAGCGCTGCGCTGCAGTCTCTGAGGTCCCAAGTTCAATTCCCAGCACTGCAAAAATGGGAGAAGGGCCTAGCAATCCACTCCCAAGGCAATCCCAAAACAGTCAGCCATTGAAAACCCTATGAGGGTCGCTATGAGTCGGATACTGACTCAATGGCACCTAACAACAACAACAACAACAATGTTCTGGGGTTGGGAGAAGGACCCGGCAACCCCCTCCCAAAAATCAATCTGCCACTGAAGACCCTATGAACAGCAGAGAAGCACTGACAATAGTGTTTCCCCTGTTGTACAGAGGGTCGCTATGAGTCGGATACCGACTCGACAGCACCTAACAACAACAACAACAACAATGTTCTGGGGACAGAGTTGGGAGTTCATCACCTGTCAGTCACATGACACATGCACAAGGTGGTCTGATGGTGGGTCAGTGGGTGCCACTGTACCTCAGGGTGAGGGGTCCCTCCTTTTATGCGGTCCAGGTGAGGAGGTTGCATCACCCTTTGTCCTGGTGTGTTCCACAAGTTCACGGGCCTGGTTTTTCTGATACGGTTCTGACGAGCCCATGTGGTCCTGATTTAATTCGCTGAGTTCATAGGTGGTAAGAGTTTATTTGCATACGTCAGTCACTCGTCAGTCCATGCCTCATGGTTTGTACTGGACAGATGGTGGTGGTTTATGTGCACAAACATGACGTAGAGTCATTCCGCCTCAGCATTTGTACTCAAAATGGAGCACACTGCGGTTTTATAAAATGGAGTCACTCCAGGCAAGGCATGGCCTGAAAGCCACTGTTCTATACCATATAGAGTAACTTAGAGCAGGGCACAGCCTGATCCCCAGGCTTGGCTCCTACCTTCCAATCCAGCATTAAGAGTATGGAGAAGCCCTGGGTTTAAGATTCCATCTGCTGTCCTTCCTGGAGCCCAGAGTGAGACTGGAGAAAGGGGTGGCATCTATGGCCCCCCAACACTGAGGAAGACTGGGGCCCATCCAACCCCCCCTTTTCTCCCTTGCCCCCAAGACTAACTCACTTCTATGTGGGGCAGAAGGTTCAAGCTCAGCATACACAGAATGTAAGAACTACAAACACACAAAAAATTTTTTTTCATAGCACTTGGGAATTGAACCTAGGGCCTCACACATATTTTGCAAGTGCTCTACCACTGGGATACACCCTTAGCCCATTTTTTATTTTTGTATTTTGAGACAGGGTCTTGCTAAATTATGCAGGCTGCCTGTGGCCACGAACTTGAGATCTTCCCGCCTCAACCTCCCAAGTCGTTGGAATTAGAGGTGTATGCCACTGTACCTGGCTCAAAATTTCTTTTCTTTTCTTTTCTTCTTTCTTTCTTTCTTTCTTTTTCTTTTCTTTTTTTTTTTTTTTTTTTTTTTTTTTTTTTTTTTTCTTGTGGTACTAGGGGTTGAGCCCAGGGCCTCACGCTTTCATGCTTTGTAAGTGCTGTACCACTGAGCTGCTTGCCCAGCCCATTTCTTTTTTTACTTTTTATTTTGAGACAGGGTCTCACTAGATTACGCAGACTGCCTCTGGTCTCAAACTTGTGATCCTCCTGCGTCCACCTCCCGAGTCACTGGGATTACAGGCATGCACCACTGCACCCGGCGACCAAAATTTCTATTGAATTAAGTTTCGTGTCTCAAAAAAAGAAGAAGAAGGAGAAGGAGAAGGAAAAGGAGAAGGAGAAGGAGAAGAAAGGTAGTCAGTGAAACTGAATGGCCCTACACTCACCCTATCTGTGACTTTCCTCTCTGAGCATCTGCCATTGGCCATCACTCGGGCCTTTGCAAAGCCCCTCTGCACACAGAGTCACGCACAGAAGTGCATGCAAAGGGTAACACACCATGCCCTCGCCTCTGCACCATGACATACACAGACCTTCCCACAGTAGGATGGCTGAGGGCTGCCCATTCATTCTGAAAGTGGCAAAGGATTCTGTTCTGAATAAGCCAGGCTAACTCCATGTGGGTGGAACACAGCCCCATGAATGAATACGTGGGATACATGGTACATGCTGTACCGTGACCCCTGATGTGACGTTGTACACGTGGGAGCACAGAGGAGCATTTCTTAGGAGGGAACAGACTTTCGAATGTTGAAACATATCCCAGCACTCAGGAGGCTAAGACAGGAGAATCAGGAGTTTGAGGTCAGCCTCACCTACATAGTAGGCTCTTTGAGGTCAGGGCCAGCCTGGACTATATAGTGAGACATGTCTCATAATAAATAAATAAATAAGCATTGAGACAGAAGACTGCTCTCCATAGCACTCACTCTCCTGAATTCACCCACTGCCTGGCTCCCCACGGGGCCAGCAGCACAGAGCTCCTATTCCCGGAGGCTCAAAGGGGCAGGTTCTAAGCGCTGCTGCACTGCAGCCTCTTTCATCCTCCCACACCAGGGAGGAGGATTTATTATTATCCCAAGACAGGGTGGAAGCTGACCAGCATGTTCAAGGCCACCTTCTGGCCCAGGAGAGGCTGGGATTGCACTGTGGGAAGGCAGCTGCCAAGTGTCCAAGCTGCCACCGCAGCTGCCCTTCCATTATGAAACTGTTCTTTGCTAATCTGATACCTCTTAAAAATAGGCTGTGATTGTGCTTTTTAAAAATCATTTAATCTATAGATATTTCTGGGCATTTGTGTTTTTTAAAAAAGGACTTTCCAAGTAGAAGCACAATACCATTATCACACTATGAAAAATTAACAACAGGGTTCCCAACCCAGATAAGATGGGCTGGGCAAGGTCCTTGCCCAGGGGAATGAGCTGTGAACCTACACAGAGGCTGGAGCAGGAGCTGGAGCTCGGAGAAGGAAACAGCAGCAGGAAGGTGAGGAACGTGTCACTGGACTGGCTGGGAGTTCACTATTTTTTGTTCTCTGGTGTTGCCCAGGCTGGATAAGCTGCGAGAAGATACAGATGGGCTGGTTCTAGAACTTACAGAAAAGTGAAAGCCTCAACAACTTCGAAAAGCAAGAGTCAAGCTGGAGGAATCACATACGTGATTTCAAGGCTTACTGTAAACAGTGTGGCTGGGGTTTAGCACAGTTGCTGCAGTGCTGTTCTGCACTCGCTGAGGCCCTGAGTTTGATCCCTAGCACCACAAAATGTGGCCGCCCACTCTGGAAAACAACCTTGAAACAATCAGTCATCGAAAACCCTATGAGGGTCAGAGTCGAATCTGACTCAACAGCACCTAACAACAATAAACAGTGTAAAATTTGCAAAGGATGCACATCTAGATCATTTGTTTTGTTTTTTTGTTTTTTTGGTACTGGGGGTTGAACCCAGGGCCTCACGACTGCATGCTCTGCAAGTGCTGGACCACTGAGCTGCACCCCCAGCCCATTTTTTTACTTTTTGAGACAGGGTCTCGCTAAGTTACACAGACTGCCTCTGGTCTCGAACCTGCGATCCTCCTGCCTCCGCCTCCCAAGCCGCTGGGATTACAGGCGGGCGCCACCGCGCCCGGCCACATCTAGATCATTTGAACAATAGAATCCAGAAAAAGAAACATCCAAAGATGGCGAATTTTTTTTTCAGTACTGGGAGTGGAACCCAGGGCCTCACACTTGAATGCTTTGTAAGTGTTGGATCACTGAGCTGTGCCCCCAACCCATTTTTTTACTTTATTTGAGACAGGGTCTTGTTAAGTTACACAGACTGCCTCTGGTCTGGAACTTGCGATCCTCCTGCCTCTGCCTCCCTAGCTGCTGGGATTACAGGCGTGCGCCACTGAGCCCAGCAAGATGGCTAATTTTGGACAAAGGTACAAAAGCAAGTCAACAAAGGATAGTCTTTTCAGCAAAAGGCGTTGGAACAACCAGACGTCCACATACAGAGAAAGGACACAGCCTTAACTCACATATTGGATACAAAAGCTCATATAAAATAGGTTATAGGTCAACATATAAAATATAACATTATAAACATTTTAGATGAAAACATCTAAAATCCTTATGACCTAGGCGAAGAACTCTTAGACATAAAACCAAAAGCACAATCCATAGAAAAAAAGGAACACTATAACTCTTAGAATGGGAGAAGGGCCTGGCAATCCACTCCCAAGACAATCCCAAAACAGTCAGCCATTGAAAACCCTATGAGGGTCGCTATGAGTTGGATACCGACTCGACGGCACCTAACAACAACAACATAACTCTTAGAAGAAATCATAGAGGAAAATCTTTATGATCTTGGATTTTGTGATTTGTTTCTTAAATGTGACACCAAAGCACAGGCAACTAAAGAAAAATATAGGTAAATTGGACTTCACCAAAATTAAAAACTTTTATACATCAAAGGACACTATGAAGAGTGAAAAGAGAACTCACCAAAAGGGAGAAAATATTTGCAAATCATATATCTGTTAAGGGTTTTTTGTTTGCTTATTTTTTGTTTGTTTTTTGAGACAGGGCCTCATTATGTAGCTGAGGTCGACCTCAAAGTCATTATGTGTAGCCCAGTCTAGTCTCAAACTCTCCATCCTCCTGACTCAGTCTCCCAAGTGTTAGAAGGCATGCACCACCATGCCCAGCCCAATAAGGGCTTAATATCCAGAATATATAAAGAATTCCTACAATTCAACATCAACAACAAATTAACCAGAATTTAAAATGGGCAAAAAGCTTGAATATACATTTTTCCAAATGGCCAACAAGTACACACACAAAAAAATGCTCAATATCACTAATCACTGAGGAAAGCAAATCACAACCCCAGTGAGAAGGCTAGAAGCATAGCTCAGCAGTAGAGTGTATGCTTAGCATGTAGGAGGCACTAGGTTCAATCCCCAGCACCAAAAACAAAGTGTAACACCCAGTGAGATATCACCTCACACCTATTAGGACAGCTGCCTTCGAAGAAACTTGGCAAGGATGTGGAAGAATCGGAAACCTGTGTGAGAATGAGGCCAGCCTGGGCTACATAGCAAGATCCTATCTCAAAAAAAAAAAAAAAAAAAAAAAAATGAGGTAATCTGCCAGTTTTACCTCTGGATTTATATCCACAAAAATTGAAAACAGAAACTCAAAGAGATGTTTGAACATCTATTTTATTTTTCTCTAGTACCGGGTTGTTGAACCCAGAACATTGCAAATACTTTACAAGTGCTCCACCACTGAGCTTCACCCCCAGCCCATTTTTTATTTTGAGCCAGCACCTCTAATTTATGCAGGCTGCCTCTAGCCACAAACCTGTCATCCTCCTGCCTCTGCCTCCCTGGTCCTCGGGATTATAGGTGTGCACCACCGGTTTGCACATTTATGTTAATCACAGTCTTTTTTTTAATTGGAAATTTTTAATGTACACCTTAATGTGATTCATTCTGACATGCTTTTCATTGTGACATTTCCATATATGCATTTTGATGTATGTTATTCATGTAGGTTCCCCCTTCCCCTCCCATATGCTTCCCCCCCCAATCTAAGTCTTCTCTATTTTTTACTTGGTAATATTTTTCTATATGTCCTTGGGTTCCAGTTGTGTTTAAGATAGAAACTTTTCCTGTAGTGATCTTTGTTTTTATCTTGTCAGAACAAATTTCATGCATTTTCTAGACCATTTATATTGACACCATTCTTATCTTTTTTTTCCTTTTATTTTGATCCGACCTTTGAATAGGATTTTTCCTTCTTATGATTTTGATTCAGCTCCCACATATGAGTGAGAACATGTGGTGTTTCTCTTTCTGAGCTTGTGTTCATTCACTTAAAATAATTTTCTCTAATTCCATCCATTTTGCTGCGAATGACCTTATTTCATTTTTCTTGATTGCTGAGTAGTATTCCATTGTGTATATGTACCATAGTTTTTTAATCCATTCTTCTGTTGAAGGGAGATGGGTCATCATACCACAGAGACACCTGCAACTCCATGTTCAATGCAGCACTTTTCACAATAACGAGGATATAGAATCGACCAAAGTTAATCACAGTCTTATTCACAATAGCAAGAGTTGGAAGCAATCTAAATGTCTATTAACAGATGAATAGGTAAACAAAATATGGTCTATCAACTTTAAAAAAGAAAGATTTTGACACGTGCTACAACATGGATGAACTTTAAAGACATCATGGTGAGTAAAAGCAGCTAGTCATTAAAAACAAATACTATGACTCCATTTGTGTGAGGTCCCCAAAGCAGTCAAATGTGAGAAAGAAAGTGGAATGGTGAGTGCCAAGGGCTGGAGAACAGGGACGGAGAGTGGGTATTTAATGGGAACAGAGGTTCAGTTTTCCAAGGTGACGTCTATTGCACGACATTGTAGATGTACTTCACGCTGCTGAACTGTGCACCTAAAAACAGTCACAATAGTGATGTTCATATGTGTGTGTCACTGTAATTAAAGTTGAATTAAATTAAAAAGCAATTTAATTTAACTTAATGAAGCTCTGATACATGCTACAATGTGGATAAACTTGAAAACATCGTGCTAAGTAAAATAAGGGGACATAAAAGGACAGATATCATGTAATTCCACCTTTATGAGTATGAAGAAGAGGCAAATTCCTAGAGACAGAAAGTAGAATAGAGGTTACCAGGGGCCAGGGGAGAGAAAAATAGGAAGATGTTCCATTTATTTATTAATTTATTTATATTTATTTTGCAGTACTAGCTGATTGATCACAGGGCTTCATGCATGCTGGACAAGTGCCCCAACCCTGAGCTGCACCTCAACCCCCTTTTTATTTTTTATTTTAAGACAGCGTCTTGCTAAATTGTGGAGGCTGCCTCTGGCCTCAAACTTGTGAACCTTCTGCTTCAGTCTCTCAGGTACTGGGATTACAGGTATGCACCATGGTGCCTGGCTGGGAAAATGTTCTGTAAAGCATACAGTACTTCTCTTTGGGAGAAGGAAAAAGTTCTAGAAATAGTAGTGATGGTTGCATAACACTGTGATTTAGTTGGGAGGCAGTTGTTTGAATAGAACAAGGAAACACTGCCTGGTTTAAAGTTGAGAAAGGTGTGCATCAGGGCTGTATGCTTTCACCATATCTCTTCAGTTTATATGCTGAGCAAATAATCTGAGAAGGTGAACTTTATGAGGAAGAACACAGCATCAGGATTGGAGGAAGATTCATGAACAATCTCCGTTATACAGATGACACAACTCTGCTTGCTGAAAATGAAGAGGATTTAAACATTTACTGATGAAGATCAAAGATCATAGCCTTCAGTATGGGCTGTGACCAAGCATCAACAAAACAAAAATCTTACGACCAGGTCAGTATGCAACTTCACGATAAATGGAGAAAAGATTGAGGTTGTCCAAGATTTTGCTTTGCTTGGCTCTATAATCAACACCCGTGGAAGTAGCAGTCAAGAGATCAAAAGGCATATTGCTTTGGGAAAAGCTGTGGCAAAAGATCTATTTAGAGTATTGAAAAATAAAGATGTCACATTGAAGATGGGGGTACGTCTGACTCATGCCATGATATTTTCAGTAGCATCATATGGTTGTGAAAGCTGGACATTGAACAAGGGAGACAGGAAAAAGAATTGATGGTTTTGAATTATGGTGCTAGAGACATCTATTGAATATACCATGGACTGCCTAAAGAACCAACAAATCTGTCCTAGAAGAAGTGCAACCAGAGTGCTCCTTTGGAAGCAAGGATGGCTAGATTGGGTCTTATGTATTTTGGACATGTAGTCAGGAGGGGCCTGCAGCGGTAGCCCTGTGGCATCCGATCCCGTCAGATCTTGGAAGCTAAGCAGGGTCAGGCCTGGTTAGTACCTGGATGGGAGACCGCCTGGGAACACCAGAAGCTGTAGGCTTGGGAGAAGGACCTGGCAACCCCCTCCCAAAAAAAGATCAATCTGCCATTGAAAACCCTATGAACAGCAGAGAAGCACTGACAGTAGTGTTTCGCTATGAGTCGCTATGAGTCGGATACCGACTCGACGGCACCTAACAACAACACAAGTCAGGAGGGACCAATCCGGAGAAAGATATCATGTTTGGGAGAGTAGCAGGTCAGCAAAAAAAAAAAAAAAAAAAAAAAGGAAACCCTCCACCAGATGGACTGACACAGGGTCTGCAGCAATAGGTTTAAACAAAAATAATATTGTATGCCTGACACAGAATAGGGAAGTGTTTCAATCTGCTGTACATAGGGTCACTATGAGTCTGACTCAATGGCACCTAACAACAACAACAGAAGTAAAAACAGTGATAAATTGGAAGTCATTTAAAATCTTGTGACAATGACACTATTGAGACATTGGACTAGGCATAGTGGCACATGCCTGTAATCCCAGCATTGGGAGGCAGAGGCAGGAGGCTCAACATGAGATTGAGGCCACCCTGGCTACCCAAAGAGTTCCAAGTGAGCATGAGCTATGTAGCTGGACTCCATTTTGTATCTCTACCTACAGTTTCTTATGTGAGATCACGTGTTGTTTTAGGTGCTGTCAAATAAGCTCTGACTTGTAGCAATGCTACACACAACAGAACAAAATACTCTCCAATTCTGTGCCAGGCACATGACCTTTTTTTATGTTTAAGCCCATTATTGCAGTCACTGTGTCAGTCCATCTAGATGAGAGTCTTCCTGTTACTTGCTGACCCGCCACTCTCCCAAACATGTCCTTCCCCAGGGATTGGTCCCTCCTGAGAACATGTTCAGAATACAGAGATGTAGTCTAGGCACCCTTGCTTTCAAGAAGCGCTTTGGTTGTACTTCTCGGACGGATCTGTTGGTTCTTTCTGCAGTGCATGGTATATTGAATATTCATCTCCAGCACCATAATTCAAAAATATCAATTCTCTCTTGTCTCCCTTATTCATTGTCCAGCTTTCACGAACATATGATGCATCTGAAAATACCAGGGCATGAGTCAGACACACCTTCATCTTCAATGTGACATCTTTACTTTTTAACACTTTTAAGAGGTCTTTTGCAACAGACTTCCCAATGCAAGGCATCTTTTGATTTCCTGACTGTTGCTTCCATGGCTGTTGATTGTAGAACCAAGTAAAACAAAATCTTGGACAACCTCAATCTTTTCTCCATTTATTATGAAGTTGTAAGGATTTTTGTTTTCTAAATGTTGAGGCCCAATCTATACTGAATGCTATGTTCTTTGATCTTCATGTTAAATGTTAAATGTTTCAAACCCTCTTCAGTTTCAGCAAGAAAAGTTGTGTCATCTGCGTAATACAGGTTGTTAATGAATCTTCCTTCAATCCTGATGCCACGTTTTTCTTCTTAAATTCCAGCTTTTCAGATTATTTTCTCAGCGTATAGATTGAAGAGATACCATGAAAGGATACAGCCCTGATGCACATCTTTCCTGACTTTAAGTAGTGTTTCCTTGTTCTACTCACATGACTGCCTCTTGGTCCATGTACAGATTCCTCATTAACACAATAAAGTGCTCTGGTATTCCCATTCTCTGCAATGTTATCCATAATTTGTTATGAGCCACCCAGTCAAATGCCTTTGCATAGTCAACAAAACACAGATAGACATCTTTCTGGTATTCTCTGCTTTTGGTTAATATCCAACAGATGTCAGCAGTAATGTCCCTCATTCCACACCCTCTTCTAAATCCAGCTTGATTTTCTGGCAGTCCCTGTCAATATATTGCTGCAGTTGCTTTTGAATGGCCTTTGTCCAAATTTTTCTTGTGTGAGATATTTATGATACCGTGTGATAATTTCTGCATTTAATGAGGTCTTGTTTCTTGGGAACTGGCACAAGTATGGATCTCTTCCAGTCAGTTGGTACCTGCTTTCCAAATCTCTTGGCATAAACAAGTGAGCTCCGGCAGTGCTGCATCTGTGTGTTGAAACATCCCAGCTGGTATCCTATCGATTCCTAGAGTGCTGTGTTTCTGCAGCGCCTTCAAGGCATGCACTTCTTCCTTCAGTACCATTGGCTCCTGATCATATGTAGCTTCTTGAAATGGGTGATCATCCACCAGTTCTCTCTGGTATAATGATTCCATCTTGATTTGATGTTTCCTGCGTAGTTTAACATTTTTCCTATAGAATCCTTCATTATTGCCACTCAAGACTTGAATTTTTTCTTCAATTCTTTAAACTTGAGAGAAACAGAGTGTGTTCTTCCCTTGTTGTTGTTGTTGTTAGGTGCCATCAAGTCAGTATCCGACTCATAGCGACCCTCTGTACAACAGGGGAAACACTATTGTCAGTGCTTCTCTGCTGTTCATAGGGTTTTCAATGGTAGATTGATTTTTGGGAGGGGGTTGCCAGGTCCTTCTCCCAAACCTACAGCTTCTGGTGTTCCCAGGCGGTCTCCCATCCAGGTACTAACCAGGCTTGACCCTGCTTAGCTTCCGAGATCTGATGGATTGGATGCCACAGGGCTACCGCTGCAGGCTGTTCTTCCCTTATGGTTTTCTATTTCCAGCTCTTTGCGCATGCCATTTTAACATTTGATTTTCTCTTCTCGACCTGCCCTTTGAAATCTTCTGTTCAGTTCTTTAGGTTCGTCATGTCTTCCTTTTACTTTGGCTGCTCAGTGTTCAAGGGCAAGTTTCAGAGTCTCTTTTGATATGTAATTTAGTCTTTTATTTTTTTTCCTTTCTTTTCAATAAACTTTTGCTTTCCTCATCAATGATGACATCTTTGATGTCATGACACAACGCATCTAATCTTCCATTATTAGTGTCTAATGCATCAAATCTATTCCTGAGATGGTCTCTGAACTCAGCTGGGAAGCTGGGATATACTCAAGGTCATT
Source organism: Pedetes capensis (assembly GCA_007922755.1). Taxonomy (NCBI): domain Eukaryota; kingdom Metazoa; phylum Chordata; class Mammalia; order Rodentia; family Pedetidae; genus Pedetes; species Pedetes capensis. Next base: position 65,253 of record VMDO01010845.1, read on the forward strand.
CCTTGGCTCTCATACACTTGTTATCATTTTCTTCAGTTTCAGTTTGAACCTATATATGAAAAGCTGATCATCTGATCTACAATCAACACCTGGTCTTGTTTTGACTTTTGATATTGAATTTTTCCATCATCTCTTTCAACAAATGTAGTCGGTTTGGTTTCTGTATATTCCATCTGTTGAATTCCACGTGTATAGTTGTCTTTTTTTTTTTTTTTTTGCAGTACTGGGGGTTGAACTCAGGCCTTGCGCCTGCATGCTTTGCAGGTGCTGGACCACTGAGCTGTGCCCCCAGCCCATTTTTTTAACTTTTTGAGACAGGGTCTCACTAAGTTATGCAGACTGCCTCTGGTTTCGAACTTGTGATCCTCCGCCTCCGCCTCCTGAGTTGCTGGGATTACAGGCATGTGCCACCGCGCCCAACTCTGGTTGTCATTTATGTTGGTGAGAAAATGTATTTGCAATGAAAAGGTCATTGGTCTGGCAAAATTTTGTTGTGTTATCTCCAGCATCATTTCTGTTACCAACACCATATTTTCCAACTACTGAGTCTTCTTTGTTTCCAACTTTTGCATTCTACTCACCAGTAATTATCAGTACATCCTGACTGTATATTCGATCTATTTTAGATTGCAGAAGCTGGTAAAAACCTTCCCTATCTCATTTTTTGGGCTGGGATTTAGCTCAGTGGGTAGAGCGCTGCGCTGCAATCTCTGAGGCCCCGAGTTCAATTCCCAGCACCGCAAAAATGGGAGAAGGGCCTGGTAAGCCACTCCCAAGGCAATCCAGAAGCACTCAGCCATTGAAAACCCTATGAGGGTCACTATGAGTCGGATACGGACTCGACAGCACCTAACAACAACAACAACATCTCATTTGTGGCCTTAGTGGTGGATCCATAAGTTTGAATGATAGTCATATTAACTGGCTTTCCTTGTAGGTGTGTGGATTTTATTTTATCACTGACAGCATTGTACTTCAGGAAAAATCTTGAGATATCTTTTTTGATGATGAATGCAACCCCATTTCTCTTTAAGTTGTCATTTCCAGCATATTAGACCACCTGATTTTCTGATTCTAAATGGCCAATACCAGTCCACTTTAGCTCACATGTGACGTTTATATGTTCCATTTCCTTTTTGGTGATTTCTAATTTTCCTATATTTATACTATGTACCTTCCACATTCCAATTATTATCAGATGTTTCCAATTATTTCTTCTCATTTTGAATCATTTTGAATCATGCCACATCAGCAAATGGAGGTCCTTATGGCTTTACTCCATTCCCATCATTTAGGTTGATTTTATGTTGAGGGGGCAGCTGTCTCCCAGTTGCCTTTTGAGTGCTTTCCAACCTGGAGGTTCATTTTCTGGTACCATATCTGACAGTGCTTCTCTGGTATTCATAGTGTTTTCAATGGCTAGTTATTTCAGGAGTGGGCTGCCATGTCCTTCTCCCTAGTCTGTCTTACTTTGGAAGCTCAGCTGAAAGCTATCCACCATAGCTGACCTGGTTGGCATCTAATACCAGTGGCATAGCTTTCGGCATCACATTCAAGCCCCCACAGCATGACAAACTGACAGACTGGTGAGGGTGAGATCATAGAGTTTGTTCAAATCAGGAGTCCAGTAAGGGCAACTGGTTAGGACTGGTTTACTTGTCTTGTAAGCCCCTTAATCCTTTGCCATTTAGTTGGGGAAGAAATCTTGCTCTTGTTCTATGGGTGTCCACACACTGATGCTGCGCCCTCGAGCCTCACCCCCTTCCCCTGGGACTCCACAGGTAGAGGCCATCCTTATGTGCCTCTGCTCCTTGCCTTGGTGAGAAGGCCCGGTTCTTCCCTGCCTCACGCTGGAGTCATCAGGTTGTGCACATGCCCTCACTTGGGGGCCACCCGCAAGTCCTGTTCCCATGCGCGGAGATGAGCCTGTCTGCCATAGCAGCTGTGTCTGGGCAGGGGAGGGGCTGGAGGAGGAGGCTGCAGCCCCCATTGTGCTTTGCTAGCTAGGGTTGGCTCCCTGGAGGCTGGGCTGGGAAACAGGGAAGAGAGATTTGGATTCACAACAAGCAGGGCTGCCTCAAAGCTAGGAGAGCTGCAGGCCTAGGGTACAGCTAGTGGGGTCTCAGCCTCAACTCCATTGCCAAGTGCTGATGGAACCAGGTCCCCTCAGAACAAAGGCTCAGAGCATCAGAGATGGGACCAGTTCTGTCTCTTGGCACTGGGCCTGTGCATTTGGCTGTAGGACAAATAGCCTCCTGTACAAGTCACTTGTGCCAGACTCAAGAGGGTGACACACCTGAGTGACAGGACCTGCCAGGGAGGGTGATGCCCTAGGGGCGCCAGTTCACTGGCTTCCCTGCTCCCAAAGGATCCTGTGGAGATACAAGATGGCCCTGAAGGTCACTGCAGCCAGGAGGTAAAGGGGCTCCTGTGGTACGTGGGGAGCAGGTTAGGTGGGTCTTGCTTTGTAGGGCACTGCCTAGAGAGGCAATTTGCCCTGGGGCCTATCTAGGCCCACTGGGAGGTCTAAGGCTTGTTTCCCAGGCAGTAACCTTTGCCCTACATCTGGGAAACCCTGGGTGGCAAGCTTCCAAAGATGACACTTGCACCCAATCCCTTTCCTCAGGCCCCTCGACACCGATTGGCTATTTTCAAACCACCAAACGGCTCCTGATTGTACCTTCCAGGAACCACCCCCAATTGGTCACTTTACAAACCCAAATTTGCATATCCCCCCTGATTGGCCAAAATCCGTATGGGGTGACTGCCTCTGGTCCCTGGCTAGCCCCTGGAGAGTATATAAGGGTGGTACATGGAGCACACTGGGTCCATTCCATCGACCAGGATAGACAAAACAATAAAGAGCTGTTGGAGCAGAGCACTTGGAGTCAGCATTTCACTGGGAAGAAAGAAGCAAGGAGCCGCCATGGTCATCAGCCTCTGAGCCTGCCTTTCTCAAGGCTTCTCAGAGCAGCCGTGGGCATCAGCCTCCTTTCTGGGTGGCGCAGCTCTTGGGTGCTCTGCTCCCCCTCACCAGACGACGGGTCCTTGGCAGCTGGTTCCCGCTCGTGGCCAGAGCGAGTCCAGCAGCAGGGCAACTCCCCACATTGCTTCAGTTCCTGCCCTGCTCTGTCCTCCAGGCATCCAGCCTGCCCTTCAGTTCTGGGATCCCAGCCTGGGAGCAGGGATAGGGGTGGGAACACTGTGGATTCAGGCCTGGGAGCACTGCTGCTGGCTCCTCCTCCCCAGTCACACAGTTGTCACCCACAAGGTCTCCTGTTAGGCTGCTTCAGTCCCCCAGAGCTGGTCCTGGCTGGCACCTCCCACACAGGGCTCTCTGACCAGCTGGGAGAAGGGACAGTCTTCAGGTCCCTTTGGGAGACTCCAGCAGACTGAAGTGGAGTGTTACCTCTGTGATAGGCCTGTCTCTCCGGGTTTGTGGGGTCCCCTTCTTCATGACACCAACACATCCGGGCATTTTGAGCTCATTTAGCATGTGCTTCCTTTGCATCCAGGTTCAGCCAGGGACATGGCCAGTGTCCCTCTTAGCATGCAGCCAAGTGCTCCCAAAACAACCAGGTCATCCAACATAATCTTCTGTCTCTGCCCCTGCCTCAAATGACAGAATGCCCCCAGGTCTCCTCCTGCTCCAACACACCTACAAGGACAAAACAGAGTCAGAAAAGACATGCTGGACTCGAAAATAAGAAAAGAGCTTCTGGGGTCTGGAGGTGGGTCAGTGACTCACAGCAGTAGGCTGGACTGCTGTGCCCTAGAGGGACCTAGAGTCCAGCTGCGTCAGGTGGAGGAGGAGACAGTGCCCTAAAGGAGGCCAAGGACCGAGCCACACTGCTGAGACCAGGCTGAAACACCAACCAGTCCACAGGGCCCAGGGAAAGGCAGCAGGAGCCATGCAGTAGGGCCTCAAGGGGCCTGAGGGAGTCTCAGTCAGCTGGCACATCAGGGACTTTAGGGACTCCAGCACAGGCCCAGATGGGCTGGTAGCAGGCTGAGGCAGCTGCTCTCTCTCTCCTCTCCCATCTTGTAACACCTCACAATGAAATCCCAGTGCTGGAGACAGAATTCTGGCAATCTCTGCTCTGGGTCTGGGCCTTGGGGCAGGGGTAGCCTGGAGGCCTCAGAGTGGCCTGCTGGCTCTTCCAGCCAGGGGGGGTCCAACTGACTCATGTGGGTAGGGTGAGAGAAGCACAAGCTTCCAGGGAGACAGTGGGTGGCAGGCAGGGCCACTTCAGTGAGAGCACAGGGAGAGGCTGGGAGGTGACTGCACTGCACCTGGACTTTACCCTCGTGGGCCACGTGCTTTTCTTCTCTCTGTCAGTGGATCTCAGAGAGGAATCCCCAGGGATTGGGACCCTGAGCTAAGCGTGTGTGTGTGTGTGTGTGTGTGTGTGTGTGTGTGTGTGTGTGT
>VMDO01010846.1:0-20333 GCA_007922755.1 Pedetes capensis
ACCAGTCAGCTAATCCGCCATTTTGCTTCTGTAAGGGTATAAAAAGCCCTCGCTTCTGCACTTCGGGGTCTCTCTCGCTCTCTCGTTCGATGGAGCTGAGTAGACCCCGACGCGTGGGACAATAAAATCCTTTGCGCTTGCAGCGGCTCAGGTCTCCGTCTCTCATTGGGAACACTTTGGATAGACACGGTGTCCCTCCCGGAAGCCGAGTCTTACATAGTTCTCTTATTATCTTATGCCCCACATAAAATAATATGGATAGCTCTATAATGCCTACACAGTACTTACATAGTTGGTGCAAAATATGTTTATACTGTTTGAATAAATAAATGGCATAGAAACTATGTATATTTTGCCTTTTTGTTATCAATAGACCATAGACATATATTTTTTCCAGTTAGCCATGTTCCGTAGAAGTTTCCTATAACATAAAGACAATAATATTCTATTATACTTGATGTACTATGTACTTCATTTACCCAGTCCCCCACTGATGGACATTTACTTTCAATTTTATGTTACTAAAAGAAATTCTGAAATAAACAGTTGTAAAATTATCTGGTTATTTCTTTGGGATGAATTCCTAAAGCAAGAATGCTGAGTCAAAGTTTATATATATATTTAAATTTTTGATATATGTTGTACTCTTGGAATGCTGATTCAGAATTATTATAACATATACCATTCTAACTATTTTCCCACAGTGGATATCTTAAACAATCTGGTATCCAATAAATGTAATTTCATTGTTTTAATTTACATGCACTTAATTACTAGTGAGAACATGTCACCTTTTATTACTTGCCTTTCATGATCTTTAATTCATTTTTTTTAATGAAATAGAACAGGAAATTTTGTGCTTTTAATTTTTGTTCAAAACTGATTGATTTCTTTCTCTTTAAATTTTTAACTGACAAGTCGATCCTCAGCCTCACAAAAAATGGGCAAGTAAAACTTGTATATATTTATGGTGTACAAGTTGTTTTGATGTATGTAAAACAACAAACTAAGCTGGGAGCCATGGCCCATGCCTATAATCCCGGCTACTTAGGAGACTGAGGTAGGAAGATCACAGGTTCAAGGTCAGAGGCCAGCCTATGCAATTTAGTAAGATCCTGTCTCAAAAATAAAATAAAATAAAATAAAATGAGGCTAGGAATGCAGCTCAGTGGTGGAACTCTTGTCTAGCATGTGTGAGGCCCTGAGTTCAACCCCTAGTACTGAAAATCCAAACAAAACAAAACAAAACAAAACCTGTAAAGTCTAATTAATAAGTATGATACCAGAAGAAAACTCGTAATGTTTGGTATCATAAAAGGAGGACATACATAGAGAATTGAAATCAAATAAAAATTGAGAAAGACACACCTAATGTGAAACACAGATAGAGAAAGAGAAAGAAGAAAGCCAGACAAGCAGAGAGACATAGCAAAATGGACTTTGACATTGAGTACACAAAGTACGTATACATCCAAATAGAAAAGAGATGTGTAGACACACTGAGATATGCACTGATAAAGGCACAAAGATGAAAAGTAAATAGAGACACCCTAAGAAAAATAGGTAGGGCACAGGTAAAAAGGCACACACACACACAGCACATTATTTATAATTAGATGTGTATATGCAGTGTTCTAAAGTCACATAAAAATACACCACAAACATAAAAAAAAAAAAACCTATACAAAAATCATCAGAGATACAAGAGAAGAGGTGCAAAAAAACAGCCAGACTTAACAACATGGATGTAAGCAAACTAAGACAGAGCATTTCATGAATTAAAACCTTTATAATATGGTTAAAGCCTTCATAAACAGGTATGCTTACTAAAGACTTAAAATTATGTGGTATTGTTACCTCTAAAAGTCAAAGATAAGGAAATAGTATTGTTCTTCAGATCATAAAAACTAAAATTGAGACCTAGATATAATTATAAACTTAAATGTCTTTTTATTTTGAGAAAATAAAAGAAATGAGCCCTACTAAGAAAACACGCACACACAGACACACACACACACACACACACACACACACACCCAAAGCTTTCCGTGGGTATTCCACATAAATGCACAAATAATTTATACATTTTCTTTCTTCATTTAGACATGGTTATGGAATATAAAAGATAACTTTTAAAAATGGCATTAGCCCAATGAAAAGGATCACAGGTCATACTAAAGCCAAATCTATTACACAATGCTCATTCAAAATGATACTAACAAATCCACCATTTTATGAATTACATTGGGAAGGAAAGAAAGGAAAAAAAGCTAAAATAGCAACTGAGAATCAAGAATCTGACAAGATCATGGTAAAATTAACCTAATTTGCTTATTAAGTTCAGCCTTCTGAGAAGAAAGTAGGCTCAAAAACCTCTGGTTTTTATAGCCTCCTTACTGTTTGAGTTAATCAGATCAACTGTGTAGAAATTCTACCAAGCACTCATCAATCAACCGCTATGAGTGACCAAAAACAAACAAAAAGACTTAACTAGAAAATCATCAGTTCAGCCTTACACTACAGACAATTACCAAAATATTGCAGGGATGCATAAATATTTTGAAATATGTTTAAATAATGTGTCTTTACTGCCAGTAAAATTTTTTCCAAGCAAATGTTATTAAAAAAATGTTTGGGCTATCCACAAATGTTTTTATAAGCATTCCTCTTAGGCAACTACTGAAGCCTCAGAAAAATCCTGGTCAACAGAAGAACTCATAAGAAAGAAGTGCTGAAAAGAAGGTGACCTAAGGAAATGCAGACAGGAATATGTGAGCTATTAGGATGGTCTAAAAACAAATACATGTTTCATGAAAGCTTTTGAAACAAATAGTTCTGGCTGAAAACAAACATTTGGACAGTGAGGACAACACCCAAGAAAAATGTTTGTTTGGTGATACTGACATTTTATTTGGCACATATTTGCCAGTGTAAAAGCAGGCAAAAATAAGATAAATGCGCACAATTCATAAGAGGCAAAATTACAGTAAATTTATAGGTGTAAAAAACATGAGAACATTTGTTTACTGAATATATAGTAAAAAAATAGATATTTATGGTTTATTTAAAGTAGTAAAAATTTTACCAGCAGAAGAAATGGAAAAACCCTTAAATACCATTATGTTATACATTATTATTGACTTTACATTCATACAGTGTCACACAATTCTTTTCAATCAACTCACATAACAAATTTCTAAGATAAGCTTATGACAAGTAATTTTATTTCCATTTTATAGGTGAAAAATATTAACTGGATGTCTGTTCTCAGTCTCTTAGGTCACATTTGCTTCCTGGAAATATAAAATATACTTTAAGAATACCACATTCTTTTGTTCTTTTAGAAAAAAAGATTTATGGTATACATTATTAGCTAATATTAAGAAAACAATTTGTTTGATACAGGTGAAAAACTGGAAAATGTAGGAAGACATAACACTTTATTTATTTATTTATTTATTTATTTTATTTATTTTTTTGTGGTACTAGGGGTTGAACCCAGGGACTCGTGCTTGCATGCTTTGCAAGTGCTGGACCACTGAGCTGCACCCCCAGCCCATTTTTTGACTTTTTGAGACAGGGTCTTGCTAAATTACACAGACTGCCTCTGGTCTCCAACTTGTGATCCTCCTGCCTCCGCCTCCCAAGCCGCTGGGATTACAGGCATGCGCCACTGTGCCCGGCTGTAAAACTTTATTTATTGATGCATTTCTTTAATAACAGTTTTTAGGACACCTGCTACCTACTCATTATCTTCATTCTATATCATAGTCACCATCATATTAAGTCCTAAAATAAAGCCCTATTTATTTTCCAAGTTTCTTTCTTATTCCTTGATCTAAACTAGGCCCAAATTATAAGTGTTGTATGCAATGATATTCACAGTCAAAAACAATTTTCTTTCATGATCTGACTAAGTTTCCTGATCTCATTTCACTTCTGCTTCTCTTGTACTCCCATCCATCCCTTGAATGTAGCCAGCTTCAGAGTTCTGGTTTTGATTTGTTCTTCCTTTGCTAACACCAATCACTTGCAGGGGTTCTACTGATCCCACCAGGATGTCATGGTGCCTTGGGAGGAAAGGGAGATTGCCTTTATTACTGGCCCTAGTTACCTCCAACTTCAGCCCTGAATTTCCAACTGCATGACAGAACTCTCTACTCATTCCCCACTAGTACATCAAACTCAAGATATCTAAAAGATTATTCCTGAACTTTCCCCCAGCAAACAGAACTTCTTAATTTCTATGGATGACAGCATCATCCTTCTAATCACTTTATAAAAATAATTCTGCTATGTCTCCAGATCCACTTGCTAACTCATATTGATTTTAACTCCTCAAAATATTTAACATTCAACACGTTTTATTTCAACCAATAACCCAGTTCAATCATCATCCATTTAATATTGGCTTCCTTATGGTCTCTTTCATTTTTCCTTTTTGCCTGCTGTGGTCAAACTAATCCTCCTAAAGCAGTGGCACATGGCCAGGAAATAAACAGAAGCACCTCACATGGACAATCCTTCAGCCAGGAGAAGCCAGAACTCAGCTTCAAGAACTGGTATTTCTCATGCTTCCTTTTTACTCCTCCAAAAGACAGAGCAATCCAGACACAGGTAAATCCAGACACAGAGCAATCCAGACACAGGAGCTTTGGGGAGTCTTTACTATCAGAAAGGCTAATCTATCATTTTGTCATCTTTCTCCCTGCTCTCAATATTCAAAGTGCACTCTGTTTTCCCCAGCTTTAATATCTCCACTCAGTGCATTCACTTCAACAGCAGTAGTTTTTCTCTTTCTATTTAAGATTTATTTAGAAAGGCAATTATTTGTCAAACATATTTTTAACTAATATATAAAAAATATAAAAATTTTATATAACTTGGAACTGTGTGATGTTTCAATATACATATTCACTGGGTAATGTTTAAATCAGATTTAAAATATTTGTCTCTTTAAACATTTATCATCTTATGGCAAAAATCATTCAAAACTCTTGTAGGTTTTTGAAATGTATAATACCCAATCACTATCTATATTCACTGTGCAATGGCACACTAGAACTTCTTACTGTTAATTCATTGTAACTAAGGATCCATTGTAACGTTCCCTATCTGCTTTCCCTCTGCATTCCCAAACTTCTGGTAACCACCATTCTGCTTTTATCTTCAGTGAGATAAATTTTCTTTAGATTCTATAAATGAGTGAAATCATGCAGTCCTTGTCTTTCTGTGTCTGGCCTATTTCACTTAATGTAATGATCTCCAGTTCTGTCCATGTTATCACAAATGACAGGATTCTGTTCTTATGGCTGCTAAGTGTTCCATGGTATATATTTACCTCATTCTCTTTGTCCATTCACCAGTCGATATACACTATGATTACTTCCATTGGTTGGCTATTGTAAATAGTACTGATAGGAGGGCAGATGTCTCTTCAACATATTGATTTCACTTCCTTGAGATAGATAACCAGTAGTGAGACTGCTAAAATCATGCAATAGTTCTATTTTTAATTTTTCAAGGAAACTCCACACTGTTTTCTATGATGGCTGTACTAATTTATAATCCCACCAACACTGTGGAAGTGCTCCCTTTTCTTGATAATGGTGAGCACTTATCTTTTGTATTTTTTCCCAATGCTAGAAATTAAACCTGATGCCCTAGGTATTCTAGGCAAGCACTCTACCACTGAGCTACATCCCTGCTTGTCTTTTTGATAATAACTATTCTTACTGGAGTAAGGAGATATCTCATGATGGTTTTGATTTGCATTTTCCTGAGGATTAGTGATGTTAACCATTTTTTTTCATATATTTGTTGCCCATTTAAATGTCTTCTTTTGAGCAATGTCTATGAGGCCTATTGTTCATTTTTTTAATTGGGTTAATTGGCTTTTTGCTAGTGAGTTTTTAGAGTTCCTTTACAGAGTCTAGATATCAACCTCTTATTAAATGTATAGTCTATGAATATTTTCTCACATTCTGTACATTATGTCTTCACTCTAATGATTGTTTCCTTTGCTATGAAGAAGCTTTTTAGTTTGATGAAATATCATTTGCCTGTTTTTGCTTTTGTTTCCTATGCCTTGTATTATAGTTGAAACCTAAAATGTCCCCCAAAGGTCATAAGTTTAAACATTAGGTCTCCTGGTGATGGTGGGTCCTAGGAGAGTATGGAACTCTGGAATATAGCTTTGCAGAAGTAGATCACTGGTGGTGGGATTTTGGAGGCTTTTACCTGGAGCTCTGGTTCTGGTTGATCTCTTTGCTCTCTGCTTCTGCTCTGCCATGATATGAACTTCTTCACCATGGCCCCACCATGCCAGCTGCCTGCAAATGCCATGCCTGCTACAATGCCATTATGGACTGTGATCCTCTAACTGTAAGCCTCCAATAAATATTTTCTCCCATAAGTTTGTTTTAGTCAGTTTCTCTGGTAAAGCAACACACTGCTGACACAGGGGATCTTATCTAAAAAAATGTTTAGCCATTCCAATGTCCTGAAGTATTTCTCCTATGTTTCTTACTTGTTTTATAGTTTTAGGTCTTACATTTAAGTCTTTAATCAATTTTGACTTGGTTTTTGTTACTGGTGATAGATTCAGGTCTAGTTTTATTCTTCTGCATGTAGATATCCAATTTTCCCAGCATGTTGTTGGTAAGACTGATCTTTCTCCAATGAGTATGTTTAGCACATTTTTGGAAAATTAGTTGGCTATAGACTCCTGGATTTGCTTGTACACTTTCTATTCTCTTCCATTGATCTCTGTGTCTGTTTTTATGCTAATTCTATGCTGTTTTGCATACTAACACTTTGTAGTATATTTTAAAGCCAGGAAGTGTACTGCCACCTGTTTTGTTCTTTTTGCTCAATATGGCCTTAACTCTTTGGGATTTTTTTTTATGTGGTTCAATATAAATTCTAGGGTTACTTTTTCAGTTCTGTGAATAATGTCAGTGGTGTTTTGATAGGGATTGCATTGAATCTATAGATTACTTTTTGTAGTATAAACATTTTAGCAATATTGTTTCATCCAATCCATAAACACAGGATGTCTTTCCTTTAGTATATGAGTGTACTCTCCAATTTCTTTCACCAGCGTTTTATAGTTTTCATTGTAGAGACTTTTCACCTCTTTGGTTAAATTTATTCCTAGGCATTTTTTCCTGCATCTATTGGAAATGGAATTGTGTTCTTGATTTCTAGTTCAGATAATTAACCATTGGAGTATAGGAACACTACTGATTTTTGCAGGTTGTTTTCTGTATTCTGCTACGTTGCTCAATTCATTTATTACTTCTAAGGGTTTTTAGGTAGAGTCAAAAAACAACATCATCTGGAAGACCAACAGTTTTAAACACTCATTTCTACTTGTCCAATTTGTTCCATTCTTTATGGTATAGACTAGCCTATGAGTTTTTATTGATTCATACTGTGTTCATGGATTAGAAGAATCAATAGTGTTAAAATGTCCACACTAAACAAAGCAATCTACAGATTTAATTCCCATACAGGAAGCAATTCCAATGCCTGAAGTATGTTTTTGAATCTCTTTTTGTAAATGTTAACCCTTTCTAACCCTTTCTAATGTAATATGCCTGAAGCCATACTACCCTGTCATCTGATCCTTTCAGATCTCAGAAGCTAAGCAGGGCTGGGCCTGGTTAGTACTTGGGTGGGAGATGGCCTGGAAACATCAGGTGCTGTAGGCTTGGGACCTGGCAGCCCACTCCTAAAATATAATCAGCCATTGAAAAACCTATGAATAGCAGCGATGCACTGACAATAGTACCAGGCATGGCACAATGTCAAGTAGTGTTTCATCTGTTTTATACAGGGTCACTGTTAGTTGAACCCAACTCAATGGCACCTAACAATAACAACATGTAATAAATGCACATATCACTTCTACTAAACAGTAAGTTCTAAAAACATATTTCATCTTCCATAGCTTTATAGTGATAATTATGGCATAGACCTACTTTTGTTATATAAATGAATAGAAGAATGAAAGCTCTGGGGTGGTGATTAAAGTATAACTAGAATATAAGCAAGAAAGGATAAAATGACTTCAGAAAATGTTAGGGATTTTTAAAATCTACCCCATAGCTAGGGTCCCTCATGTCAGCCTGAGGGATTGACCCCTAGTTGACCCCAGAGCCACATCTTACTCACTCAAACCTACCCCTCCCATCGAGTGAGCAAAGATGGCACCTGACCAGCCTGGGCTGCCCCAACTACCTTAATCCTGATTGGCTATCCTTGGCATTTTCATTAGATAACTGTCCCTACCTGGCAGGTATCTCAGTTTACCTGCTGTACCTGTCAGATGTGTGCCCTGATTGGCTAATCCCAGTCATGTGTCCCCCTCCGGGACCCTATATAAGCAGGGCTCCTGGACCCCTTTCTCCCCTACCACTTCTGACCATCCCTCAACTGCTACCTGGACCCCGTCACCTCGACCAGTGCTCCCTAGTCCAGTGGACTCTTCAAGCAAGCGAAGCGGTCAAGACCAGGGGCCCTGAAGCACCAAAGGCTACAATCAAGCCACGAAGAGCTCCCAATTCCCCCCATCCCTGGGAAGGAGGGAGGCAGAAAAGGCAAGCTGCGAGAGTCAAGACCAGCTGACCTCCAACCTAACGAACACCAGCTGCTGTAGCTGTGCCTTTAAGGCTGAGCTGTTCCAGCACTCAGCCTGCAGTATAGAATCCACTTTTAGCACTTGCTTAGGGGTTGCTTGCTTGTTGCACCCCACTTGGGGAGCACCCAATAAAACTTCCTTTCCTGTTTTTCTGTTGAAGGTCTCCCAAGGTCCTTCATTGGCACCACTGGCCATAACACCAACTCGGTTCAGTGGGTCCCCAATACCCACGTGGTGTCTGGGCAAGGCTCTGACCTCTGCCGGGCCTGAGCTGAGTCCCGACAAGAAAACCAGTTTCAAGAACCATAAGTTTATTTTTCCTCTTCTGAAATACACAATGTGTATTTTAATGGAAGTTTCTTACTATTCATATTTTGGGAGAGGGTTGCCAGGTCCTTCTCCCAAGTCTACAGTATCTGGTGTTCCCAGGCAGTCTCCTATCCAAGTACTAACCAGGCCCGACCCTGCTTATCTCTGGAGATCTGATGGGATCCAAAGCCACAGTGCTACGGCTGCAGGCATTTTTACTATGGTCCTGTAATATAATTCGATATGAGGTATTGTGATGCCTCTTCTGTTACTCTTAGTACTTAGGATTGCTATGTCTATTCAGGGACTCTTGTGCTTCCATATGAATTTTACCACTTTTTTTTCTATTTCTGTGAGTATATCATTGGAATTTTGATGGGGATTGCACTGAATATGTAGATCACTTTTGGTAGTATAGTCATTGTCATGATACTAATTGTGCCAATCCATGAGCAATGGAGATTTTTCCATCATCTAATGCTATCAATGATAGAATAATATCCACATGCCTTCTGCAGTGTGAAACTGAACAAAAGTTGGAAACAAAGAAGAAGGCTCAGTAGTTGGAAAATGTGGCCTTGGTGACAGAAACAATGCTGGACACCACATAATAGAATTTTGTCAGACCAACAACTTTTTCATTGCAAAAACATTTTTTCATGAAAGTAAATAATGAGTATACACATAGAATTCACCAGATGGAACAAACAGGAACAAAATTGGCTATGCTTTTGGAAAAAGACAATGGAAAACCTCAATATCAGAAGTCAGAAAAGGCCAGTTGCTAATTGCAGATGAAACCATCACCTGCTCATAGGCAGGTTCAAACTGAAACTGAAGAAAATGAGAACAAGTGTACAAGAGCCAAGATATGACCTTACATATATCCCACCTGAGTTCAGAGACCATCTTAAGAACAGATTTGATGCATTAGACACTAATGATCAAAAACCAGATGAGTTGTGGCATGACATCACATACATGATGCATGAAGAAATCAAAAGGGTATGTAAAAGACAGGAAAAAAGAGAAAAACAAAATTACATGTCAAAAGAGACTCTGAAACTTGTCCTTGAACATCAAGTAGCTAAAGTAAAAGAAGACATGATGAAGTTAAAGAACTAAACAGATGATTTCAAAGGGCAGCTCAAGAAGATAAAATCAAATATAATGATATGTGCAAGGAGCTAGAGATAGAAAGCCAAAAGGGAAGAACATGCTGTGTTCTTCTCAAGCTTAAAGAAGCCTCTAGTGGCCACAGTGAAGGATGATACAGGGAGACTATTAAATGACACAGGAAATATCAAAATATGATGGAAGAAATACACAGAGTCATTATACCATAAAGAATTGGTGGATGACCAACTATTTCAAGAAGTTGCATATGATCAAGAATCAATGGTACTGATGGAAGAAGTGGAAGCTGTCTTGAAGGCACTGGTGAAACACAAGGCTCCATGAATTGATGGTATATCAATTGAGAAGTTCCAACAAACACATACAGCACTGGAGAGTTGAAAACAGCTACCTGACCAACTGACTAGAAGATATTCATATTTGTGCCTATTCCCAAGAAAGGTGATCCAATCAAATACAGAAATTATTGAACAATATCATTAACATCACATGCAAGTAAAATTTTGCTAAAGGTCATTCAAAGTGACTGTAACTGTATATTGACAGGGAATTGCTGGAAAATCAAACTAGATTCAGAAGAGGGATGGAACTAGGGACATTATTGCTGATGCCACATGGATACTGGCCAAAAGCAGAGAATACCAGAATATTGTCTATCTATGTTTTATTGACTATGCAAATGTATTTGACTGTGTAGATTACAAGTTATGGATAAAGTAGTGAAGAATGGGAATATCAGAACACTTCACGTACTCATGAAGAATCTATACATTGACCAGGAGTCAGTCATTCAAAAAGAACAATGAAACACTGCTTGGCTTAAAGTCAGGAAAGGTATGTGACAAGGCTGTATCTTTTCACCATACCTCTTCAATATCTGTGCTGGAGCAAATAATCCAAGAAGCTGGACTTTATGAATAAGAACATAGCATCAGGATTGGAAGAAGACTCATTAACAAACACATGTAGATGACACAACTTTGCGTACTGAAAGTGAAGAGGCCATTTTTTATTTATTTTATCTTGACACAGGGTTTCATTAAGTTATGCAGGCTGCCTCTGTCCTCAAACCTGTGATCCTCCTGCCTCCATCTCCTGAGTTGCTGATATTACAAGTGTGAGCCACTGCACCTGGCTGGAATATTCTTTATTACTGCCTCAATTTCATGACTGTTATTTTTTTTTAATTATTTATATCTTCTAGATTTAATTTTGGTAGGTCATATATGTTAAGGAATTTACCCATTTCTTTTGTATTTTTCCTTCTGGGGGAGGAAAAATTCTCAAAGTAATCTCTGACCATCTTCTGTATTTCATTTGTAATTTAATTGTTGTGATAACCCATTTTTTTATCTCTAATTTCATTAATTTGGGTCTTCTCTTTCTTTTGGTCAGTTTTTCCATCTTGTTTATGGTTTGTCAATCTTGTTTATCTTTTCAAAGTTCCAACTCTTAGTTTCATTGATCCTTTGTATTATTTGGTTTCCATTTCTTTGATATCTGCCTTGATTTTATTATTTCTTTTTGACTATTGGTTTGGGATTGGCTTGTTGTTTTTCTAATGTCTTAAGATGTAGTGTTATTTGCTTTATCTTTCTCTTTTTTTTATGTAATCACTCATAATATGGCTATTAATTGGCCTCATAGAATGGCTTGTGCTGTATTCTAAAAGTTCTCAAAATTTGTATTTTTATTTTCATTTAATTCTAGGAATTTTTAAATTTCCTCTCTGATTTCATCAATGACCCTTTGATCGTTCAAAACTATGTTGTTTAATTTCCATGTATTTGTAATATTTTTGTGGTTTCTAGTTTTATTCTATTGTGATATGATATTAGGAATGATTTCAATTTTTTTGTATTCGTTAAGGCTAGTTTTGTGAGCTAAAATGTGTCCTATTTTAGAAAAAGTCCATGTGGTACTGAGAAGAACGTGTATTCCAACTCTGTTGGATGAAATATTCTGTAGATGTCTGTTAATTCCTATTGGTCTATGGTGCTATATAACACTAGAGTTTCTTTGTTGAGATTATGTTTGATCTGTCTATCGATAAGAGTAGGGTATTGAAGTCACCTATTTATATTGTGTCTGGACTTACTTTTCCTTTATGGACTGTAAATGTTTATTTTATGAAATTATGTGTGCCAGTGTTCAGTGCATAAATATGTACAATCATTATGTCTTCTTGGTTGATCATTCCATTTATTAATATTTAGTGACATTTTATACCTCTTCTGATTAATTTTGGGCTGAGGTCAACTTTATCAGATATCAGCATAGCAACCTCTGCTTTTTTGGCTTCCCTACACTTGATACATAGGGCTGGGATTTAGCTCAGTTGGTAGAGTGCTGCATTGCAGTCTCTGAGGTCTCAAGTTCAATTCCCAGCACCACAAAAATAGGAGAAGGGCCTGGCAATCCACTCCCAAGGCAATCTTGAAACAGTCAGCCATTGAAAACCCTATGAGTGTCGCTGTGAGTTGGATACCAACTCGATGGCACCTGACAACAACAACAACACTTGATACATCGTTTTGTATCCTTTCATATTCAATCTGTGTGTGTTTTTGAGTGAGGTGTGTCTCTTGAAGGCAATAAATTGTTGTGTCTTTTTTCTGAATCCAATTGGTTAGTCTATACCTTTTAAGTGGGCTGGGATTTAGCTCAGTAGGTAGAGCACTGCGCTGCAGTCTCTGAGGTCCCAAGTTCAATTCCCAGCACCACAAAAATGGGAGAAGGGCCTGGCAATCCACTCCCAAGGCTATCCTGAAATAGCCATCCATTGAAAACCCTATGAGGGTCGCTATGAATCGGATACTGACTTGATGGCACCTAACAACAACAACAGCATACCTTTTAAGTGGTGCATTGACCATTTATATTTAGGGTTTGTACTGAGAGAAATTTGGTATTTGGGTAATTTTGTTGGTTGTTTCCTTAGTAGGTTTGAATGTTGATTGTTCTTTATTTTCTCCCCTGTTCATATTACAGGTTTGATGGTAGCCTAAGTTAGACATCCTTTCTTAGCTTTCATTTGTTCATGTGTTGCCCTCATAAGATTTATTCATTCCTATATTCTATTTGTGTCTCTCTTTCTTCTTTCTCTGTGTGTAGGATTTCTTTAAGTATCTTCTGCAATACTAGTTTAATGGTTATAAATTGTTTAAGTCTGTGTTAACCTTGGAAGGTCTTTATTTCTCCATCTATTTTAAAGTATAAATTTACTGGAATATAATATTCTTGGTTCATTTGCAAATATTTGCTTTCAGGGTTTCAAATATGTCATTCCTTGCTTTCCTGGCTTTTAGGGTTATTAGTGAGATGTCCAATGTTATTCTGATGGGTTGCCTTTGGAATTGAGCTCGTGTTTTTCTCACACAGACTTTAAAATTGTATCTATGTTTATAATTTTAGCATCACAACTATAATGTGACATGGAGAGGATATTTTATGGTCACATCTTTTTGGGGTTCTGGATACTTTTATTGTGTGGGTATCTATTTCCTCCCCTAGTTTTGGGAAGTTGTCAGCAATTATTTCATTGAATCGATTTTCTATGCTTTTAAATTTAGTCTCAGTTCATTCTATACCATAGATTCTTATATTATGTCCCTTCATCATGTCCCATAGAGTTTGGAAGTCGTGGTCATGTTCCTTTTTTATTTATTTTTTTCTTTTTAATGTGTTGGTATCTTAGTGTAGTATTTCTTCTACTTTATCTTCCATTCATCTATCCCTGATAATCTTTTTTTTCTCATTGATCAAGTCAGCTGGTGTTACTTTCTACTGTGATTTTTATTTGGTTTATTGTGTTTTTAATTTCCAACATTTATGTTTGATATTTTTCAAGATCTCAATTTCTTTGCTGAAGTTTTCTTCTAAGTTATATCCTCTTTTGTCAAGTATCTGGATTGATTTAGTCATTTCATTCATTCTCTTATCTGTCTTCTGTTGTAGATCACTTATTACTTTTATAAATACACTTTTGAATTCTTTTCCTAGCATTTCAAGCATTTCAGTACCTTTGGTGTCAGTTATTTAGGTGTTATGACCATTTAGAGGAGAATCATGATCTTTCATTTTCATATTTCTTGTATTTCTGTATTGGGTTTTTCATGTTATGGTGGTTGTCTCTTCCTGTTTTACTTTGGAGTCTTGTTGATGTACAATGTTCTGTTGAGGACTTGATCCCCATTATACCTTGGAGAAGACAAAGTAGTCTGTTGTTATAGCAACAACTCCAAACAAAGCCAGATTTATAATTATAATGAAAATAATTTTAAGCCAGCTTATACTTAAGAAATTACCTTAGGAAAGGAAATGATAGTGAAAGTGTAGAGGAATTTTTAGGGTTAGACTTAATTATAGTAAAGATATCAATAGCAAAAGGGTGAAAATCAAGGGAGGAGGTACAAAAAAAGAAAGAGAAGGAACAGGATTGTGTAGGAGAAAGGAAAAAGAGCAGGCAGAAAGGAAGATGTTAGAAAGTAGGTAAGAAAAGAGCAGGTGAAAATATAAATCTGCTTACACACTGTAGAAAAATATAAAGTTATATAAACATTGCAAGAGGTATACCAAACATAAACATAAAAGATCTCTTATTTAACAAATAAGTTGGGATTCAAGTAAAATTGAAATTATTATAGACAAATACCTAGGGTAACCTAAAAGGAGAAAAGGTGAAAAATATGAAAATGAAAATGAAAAAAGAAAAAGGAAATTTAAAAAGAGAAAGAGAAAGAAAAAAGAAAAATCCAGACCTATGTGTCTATATTCCTATTTGCTGTGAAACGTTCCATCTAGGTATCTACCAATTGGGATTGGTGTAGGGAGTCCCTCCTGCTGTCTGGATTTTGTCCAGTAGAATTCATAGTAGTCACCCCCACCATCAAATTTGAACTAATAAACTGCAGGAACACCCTTGTAATTTCTCAGCACATATGCTCCTCAGTGACCACCACCAATGTTGCTGACATGGCTGCAGGTATCACCAAAGTCAAGTTTGAAAATTGTGGGTGCACTTCCCTAAGTTTCTCAGCATGTATGCACTTCAAGCATTCAGGCACCACCATAATCACAGTGGCAATTGATGCTAATGTTGAGTTTACAAAGTCTGGGCTCACTTCCATCATTGCTCAGCATGTACACATTTCAGGCAAGACCCATTAATTTAACAACTTTCACAGAATTTGATTATAGGTTAACTTATTTGCTTTGATTTCTATTTTTCCAGTCATGATGGACATTTTTTCACAGATAACCTTCACAAGCACTGCCTAATTTTCCCATCATGTTCTCTTTTTTACTTCTCCTTTCTTACATATTTTAATAGACTTTATTATGTAGTGTAATGTTCATAACAAAATTGAAAGGAAAGTACAGAGATTTTCTTTACCATTTCCTCTTCTCATAAATAGCCTCCTCCATTATTAACAATACCTGCTACAGTGATATATTCATTAAAACTGAGCCTATATTCATATATCATTATCACCAAAAGTCTATAGTTTATATTGGTGTTCAATTATTTTTTTTTGAGTTCTATTGTATTAGTTAGTTTGTAAGTTGCTGTAATTAAGTCCCTGTCAGAGATAACTTAGAAAGGAAAATTTTATTTTGGCTCACAGTCTCAGAGAATATCAGTCCATAATAGAAAGGAAGGCAAGTCCAAGGATCTCAGTCCATGGCAGCAGGAATGGAGGACAGCTCTTTGTGTCTCAGCAAACCAGGAGCAGAGTTTGACCAGAACCAGGGATCCAGGTAAAACCTTTACAAGCCCACCCCCAGTAACTCACTTCTGCCAGCTAGATTCTACCTCCCAAAGATACTTCTCAAGATGGTAGCAGAACTTGGTTCCACAACTTCCCAGAATAGCACTACCATCTGGGGATCAAGCAAGCATGATTTCTTTTATATTCAAACCCTAACACTCTGCTCCTGGCCCCCAAAGTCTTATGGCGATTTCACAGCTGTGAACCTCTGCAAAATCAAAAAGAAAATAACACACTTCCAATATACTTTGTCACATAGTAAATATTCCCATTCCAAAAGGGAAGAATGGAAGGATAGCAAGGAAAGATCCGACCAAAACAAGACTGAACACCAGCAGGGCACATATTAAGTCCTATTACTCCATGTCTGGCACCTGGCACATGTGGTGACATCATCTGGTCTCCAACAGTCTTGGGCAGCCCTGCCTCTATGGTCTTCCATTTATAAGCCACATGGCTTCTCTCTCGTGCCAGCTCCACTCATTGCTGGATGTGCCAGCTCCACTCATTGCTGGAAGTTTTTCTCAGCAGATGTTCCAAGTTGCTAGTATCTCCAACCTCTAAGGATTCCACTGCAACTTAAGCTTCACCTTTTCAGCCCTCTTTGGGTCTCCCCACAGGGAATCCAACCAAGCTATACATTGCCTAACCTTCAAGGATTGCCTTAGAAGGCTGGATACACTCCTCAGTGACTCTGTAACTGTTGCATTCTGCATGTCTGCAAAACCAGCACCACATAGATGACATCAAGTTCTAGTTTTATTCCATTGTTATCTGATAAGGTACAGGGGATGATTTCTTTCTTTCTTTCTTTCTTTTTTTTTTTGTTGTTGTTTTTTTGTTTTGTTTTGTTTTTTTGCGTCCATTTTTGTGAACTAAAATGTGGTCTATTTTTTAAAAAGTTCCATGTGGTCCTGAGAAGAATATCTGTTTGTCATCTGATGGAATATTCTGTAGGCATCTGTAAGGTCCAGTTGGTCTATGATGTGGTGTAAGTCCATTGTTTCTCAGCTGATTTTTTGCTTTGTTGACTTATCTCTTGAAGAAAGTGGGATATTGAATTCTCTCATAATTATTGTGTCTTGCCTAATGTGTTCCTTTATCTCCAATAAAATTTCTTTTATGAAGCTAGGTGCACCTATATTTGTTGAATAATTATTAAGTATCATTATAGGTTCTTGACTGAGTATTCTTTTTACTAGTATGTAGTGACTATCTTTAGTTTCTTTGATTAGTTTGGAAGTAAAGTCTAAATTGTCAGAAATTAGTATTGCTAATTGTTGGGTTTTTTTTTCTCATTTGCTTGGTATATTGTTTACCAGCCTTTCATTTTCAGACTTTTATGTGCATCTCTTGACTCTCACAAATTGAGGGGTTTTGTTTTTTAATCTAGTTGGCAAATCAGTGCCCCTTGATTGGTGAGTTGAGACCATTTACATGTAGGGTAATTATTGAAAGGTGCTAGCTTCTCTGCATCATTTTGGTGTTTGCTTCTATTTTTTGATTCATATTTAGCCTATTGTATTCATGAGTTCCCTCCATCTCTGTTATTCTTTCCTTTGATTTGTCATTTGAAATTGTCTTACTACTCCCATATGTGGTGTTTCATTAAGGGTATTCTGTAATGCTGGCTTAGTGGTCATGAATCACTTAAACTTGTCAATATCATGGAATGTCTTGAACTCTCCAACTATTTTAAAGGATAGCTTTGCTGGGTGAAGTAATTTTGGTTTGCAGTTTTTCTTTTACAGAACTTGAATGATGTCTGACCATGCTTTCCTTGCCTTTAAAGTTACTGTTAAGAACTCAGCTGCTCTTCTGATGATTTTGCCATTGTAGATGAGTTGGCAGTTTTCTCTTGCAGCTTTTAAAGTAACTTCTTTTCTGTCCAGATTTAACATTCCAATTATAATGTGTTGTGGTGAAGATCTATTCTGGTGTACTCTATTTGGAGTTCTGGATGCTTCAGTTGTGTACGTATCTATTTCTTCCCTTAGTTTTGAGAAGTTTTCATCTGTTATTTCATTAAAAACATTTCCTAACCCTCTAGGGTAATTTTCATCTCCTTCATGGACCCTATGAATTTGTAGGTTGCACTTCTTCATTTTATCAAAGACCTCTTGAAAGTATTGATCATATTGCCTCATCTTTCTATCCTTGTTGGCATCTGAATAAATAAGATCTTCAACTTTTCCTTCAATATCATAAATCCTGTTTTCAGCTTTGTTCAGTCTGGATATTGAAAATTCTACTATAACATTAAGCTGATTGACTTTGCTTTGTAATTCCTGCCATTTCTGTTAGATTCTTCTTCAGGATGTGGTTTCTTTGCTGAGATTTTCTTCCAGGGTAGGTACTTTTTTGTCCAGTGTTCCAATTGCTCTAATTGTGGTATCCTTGAGGTCTTTCAACATATTTATAAGCAGACTCCAAAATTCTTCTTCTGGCATCTCTGAGAATTCAGTTACTTTAAAATTATCTATTGAAGGGCTTTGGTCCATTGGGGCTTCCTATCCTACCTGACCATTCATGTTTCATGTATTTTTATTGCTTTCCTATTGCTTTATCTGGTTGCAAATAAATTTGGGACATATTGATTGAGTAGTATAGCCTAAAACAACTATTCATTGGAAATTATGGTAAGTGATGTTGGTGGTGAAATGTTTCCACATCTATAGACATAGAGAGATAGGTAAAATGGTGTATGGGAAGGCTAGTAAGAGACCATAAGAATTAAGCAACTCTTCAGAGGCCTACACAAAATTCAAAATAAATAATAATAGTAATTTAACAAGACAGTTAAAGAAACAGATGAACACAGATAAGAAAAAATAAAATAAAAAATCCCAGAACCACTCAACCCATGCAGGATAAAAAGAAAAGAAAAGAAAAAGAAAAACAACAAATCTGAACTACTCAACTTGCACTGATTAGTTCAGACAATGTGGCAGTCATTCCATTCCTTAAGACTTCTGCCTTCTTTCTGAATGTTGCCACATAGCAGTCCCAGTCCGTCTTTCCCACCGTGGTGCAACTTGGATCTCAGAGAGGGTGCATGCCATCCAGATCCCTCTACCTGTTTGTGAGGTGCTCCAGTTTTGGTCCTTCTGACTCACAAATTGTCAGGATCCCTGCAAGGTCCCTTAGTGTAGTGTGCTTAATGGCCACTCTCCCCTCAGCCTATAAAGTTGGACTAGGTTTGTCTGCAAACTTCACTGTGAGCATTTGGATTTCACTACTCAGCACCAGCCCAGACCAGTCTCCTTTGGGACCCACTCAGCAGAAGCACTCAGCCCTAGCAGAAGACACAACTCCTAGGAGTTCCAAGTTATTGGAGTACTCATGGTACCCCCCAATATCCCAGGTTTGTTTAATTACATGTCCTAGATTCACAGTACTTTCTATATCTTCCAGAGACTTTTCAGCATACATTACCCATAAACTCCTCCTGTTTCTCAAGGTGTCTCACAGCTAGGCTCCAGAGTTGTTTACTCACGTGGGCAATGTCCCATGATACTTTGGCAACAGTTTCTTAATTGCCCCAGGCTGTTGGGAGGAACAAGGAAATGGTGAACCTTTGTCTGGCTATACTCAGTTACACAGTATTACTGCTGCCCCACAGGCTTTGGCTGTGTGGTCTTGCAGTACCTATTCATGGGTCACACTCAGCATTTTGCTGTTTTTCTCAGCCTTTTGAGTGTGTCCATTTCTCAGCCATTGAGTGTGGTGGTTTATGTATTTCCCAAATGGGGTGGGCTTGGCCAGACTCCTAGTCTTATTCCTTGTGGTTCTTTTCACTGAGAGTTTGCTTGTGTATTAGCTGTTGCTGTCTGGCCCA
Source organism: Pedetes capensis (assembly GCA_007922755.1). Taxonomy (NCBI): domain Eukaryota; kingdom Metazoa; phylum Chordata; class Mammalia; order Rodentia; family Pedetidae; genus Pedetes; species Pedetes capensis. The sequence continues at coordinate 19,700 of VMDO01010846.1, forward strand.
TGAATTAGCTCCAGATAGATTATGGCGAGGTCTTCTTTTTATGTGTGTCAGGCTCCGTACCCCAACTCTTTTGTGTGAATAAATATTCTCGGCACACACTCGCCACTACTTGCCTGGGTTGAGCACCTCTCAGGTGACACCCCACTGGTTCCACTTCTCTGTCTGAACAGTTTACTGCCTTTGGTCTGATATCATAGCACAATTCATTTTGCACTAATTTAAAGCACTCTCCAGAACCCCTGTTCTGAATACAGACCTTATGTACCATTCGTGCACTCTTTCCTCTTCCCCAGCTAAAGTGTAGTTGCTTTCAATCTACCATCTTAATCACTCCTCTCATTGTTTCCAATTTCATTTATTTCTCCTCCAATTGTTATTATTTCTTGTCTTTTACTCACTTTAGATTAAATTTTCTCTTCTTTCTCTAGCTTTCTAAGGTGTAAGGCAAATAAACCTCTATTCTTTAGAAATTACCTAGTCTGTGGTATTTTATTATAGCAACAGAAAATGGACTAATACAATTACTATAAATAATTTTTGGAAATATTGAATGAAATATTAAAATTACAATGGAAACCACTTCATAGCCACTAAAATGGCTATAATTACAAGACAAACAATAACAAGTGTTAGT
>VMDO01010846.1:20433-69755 GCA_007922755.1 Pedetes capensis
TTTATGACAAACCTACAGCCAACATTATATTAAATGGAGAAAAACTAAAACCATTTCCTCTTAGATCTGGAACAAGACAAGGATGTCCTCTCTCTCCTATTCTATTCAACATAGTAATTGAAGTTCTGGCCAGGGCAATCAGACAAGAGAAAGAAATCAAAGGGATACAGATTGGCAAGGAAGAGGTCAAATTATTATTTGCAGATGATATGATTTTATACTTGAAAGACCCCAAAACCTCAATCAAAAAACTTCTGGATCTAATTAACTCCTTCAGCAAAGTTGCAGGCTACAAAATTAACATACAAAAATCAATAGCCTTTCTTTATACCAATTCCAAACAAGAAGAGAAGGAAATTTCAGAAAAGATACCATTCATGATAACCCACCAGAAAATTAAATACCTTGGAATCAATCTAACCAAAGACCCTTCAGATCTCTACAAGGAAAATTTCAAAACATTAAAGAAAGAAATAGCAGAGGACACTAAAAAATGGAAAGTCCTCCCCTGCTCCTGGACAGGGAGAATTAATATTGTAAAAATGGCTATCCTACCAAAAGCAATCTATAGATTTAATGCAATGCCCATTAAAATTCCACTGACTGACTTTACAGAAATAGAAAAAAATGATCCAAAAATTCATACGGAACCACAAAAGACCACGTATAGCCAAAACACTTTTAAGCTGCAAATCTAATGCAGGGGGAATCACAATCCCTGACTTCAAACTTTACTACAGGGCAGTGGTTGCAAAAACAGCTTGGTACTGGCACAAAAATAGGCCCAAAGACTTCTGGAACAGAATAGAAGACCCAGATATACCTCAACACACGTATTGTTGTTAGGTGCTGCCGAGTCGGTATCCGACTCATAGCGACTCTCTGTACAACAGGGGAAACACTATTGTCAGTGCTTCTCTGCTGTTCATAGGGTTTTCAATGGCAGATTGATTTTTGGGAGGTCCTTCTCCCAAGCCTACAGCTTCTGGTGTTCCCAGGCGATCTCCCATCCAGGTACAAACCAGGCCTGACCCTGCTTAGCTTCTGAGATCTGATGGGATCAGATGCTATAGGGCTACAGCTGCAGGCCAACACACCTATAGCCACCTTATTTTCAACAAAGGAGCAAAGCAAGTAAACTGGAACAATAAAAAATGAGATTGACTTAGTAATTAAAAACATCCTAATAAATAAAAGACCACATGGCTTCAAATGTGATTTCTACCAAATATTTAAAGAAAAACGAGCACCTGTTCTCAAATTCTTCAAAAAGTTGAAGAAGATATAATCCACACTTATTTTGCAAGGTCAGCAGCATCCTGATATGAAAGTCAAAGATGCCACAAGAAAAGAAACCTACAGGCTAATATTACTGATGAATAGAGATGCAGAAATGCTCAACAAAATACTAGCCATATTCAATGGTACCTAAATGAATGATTCACCATGATCAAAAAGATTTATCCCTGAAATGCAAGGTTGGTTTAATGGTTGGTTTAATAGAAGTAAGTCAATGAATGTGTTTCAGTATATTAACAAAATGAAAGACAAAAGTGATATGATCATATCAACTGATACATTAAAAACATTTGACAAAATTCAACATCCTTCCCTGATAAAAACTCTCCACAAAGTAGGTATAAAAAGAATGTTCCTCAACACAACCAATGACATATATGACAGGTGCACATCTAACATTATACCCAATGATAAAAAGTAAAAAAAAAAAAAAAATTTCCTCTAAGATCAGAGGTAAGATAAGGATTCCAACTCTTGCCCCTTCTTTCAACATCCTACTAGAAACCATAGCCAAAGCAGTTAGATAAGAGGAAAAATGCATTCAAATAGGAAAGGATGAAGTGGGCTCATTGCCACCGAAATGATCTTATATATAGACAATCCTAAAGATGACATGCCAGTCGTGGTGGCACACACTGGTCGTGGTGGCTCATGCCGGTAATCAACTTGCTGTGGAGGATGAGGCAGGAGGATTGTGAGTTCGAGGACAGCCTGGCAACACTTTGGGAGAAGGATGTGGCAACTTACTCCCAAGGCAATCCCGAAACAATCTGCCATTGAAAACCCTATGAGGGTCTCTATGAGTCGGACAGGACTCGAAGGCACCTAACAACAACAACAAAGATCACACACACACACACACACACACACACACACACACACACGCAAATACCTATTACATCTGAAAAACAAGTGAAGTTTCTGTATACAAAATAAACTTATAAAAAATTAGTAGTGTTTCTATACACTAATAAAAATCTACCTGGAAAAGAAACTAAGAAAATAATACCACTTACAATAGTGTAAAAACTTAATAAAATAATTAGGAGTAAATTCAACCAAGGAACTGAAAGATCTGTATGCTGAAAACTACAAAGCATTGATGAAAGAAATAGATGATGATACAAACAAACAAAAAGATATCCCATGTTCATTGCTTAGAAGAGTTAACATTGTTAAAAATGCCCACTCCCCCAAAGTGATCCACAGATTCAACACAATTCCCATTAAAATTCCAAAGTATTTCTTCACTAAAGTAAGAAAACAATCCTAAAATTTGTACGGGACCTCGAAAGACCCCAAATATTAAAGCAATCTCAAGCAAAAAGAACAAAGGTGGAGAGATCACACTATCATATTTCAAAATATTTCACAGATCTTTCGTGATCAAGAGCTGGGTTTAGCTCAGTTGGTAGAGTGCTGCTCTGTGTTTCCTGAGGACCCTAGTTTGATCCCCAGTACTGCAAAAACAGGAGAAGGACATGGCCATCCACTCCCGAAGCAATCCCAAAACAATTAACCGTTGAAAACCCTGAGGGTTGCTATCAGTTGGATCTGACTCACCAGGGCCAAACAACAACAACAACAACAACAATAACAACAACAACAACAACAACAACATAGTAATCAGAACATGAGCCAGGAATGATGGCATGTGCCTGCAGTCCCAGCTACTTGGGAAGCTGAAGGAAGAGGATTCTTTGAGCCCAGGAGTTCAGGACTAGCTGGGGCAACATATTGAGACTGCATCTTAAAATACAGAAACAACACATACGCACATACACACACCCACACACACACACACACACACACACACAGACACACACAGAGCATGTTACTGTCTTAAAAACAGACAAAGCAGCCAATAGTAATAGGATATCTTAGAAATAAACCCACACATCTTTTGTCAATTGATTTTCAACAAAAGTGCCAAGAGCATACAATGGAGAAAGGACAGTCTCTTGAATAATTGGTGTTGCAAAAATTGAATGTCCTCATACAGAAGAATGAAAAGGATCCTTATCTCAATCTTACAAAAAATCAACTCAAAATGGACTGAAGTCTTAAACATAAGACCTAAAACTATAAAACTACAAAAAATAGTGGGAAAAAATCCGTGACATTGTTCTAGGCAGAGATGTCTTGGATCTAACCCCAAATAAAAGCAATGAAAGCAAAAATAAACATATAATATTGTATCAAATTAAAAGCTCTGCCCAGCAAAAGAAACAACTGAGTCAAGAGACAATCTGTGGATTCAGAAAATATATTTTCAAATCTACATTGGATAAGGAAATACTATCCAAGATATGGGCTGGGATTTAGCTCAGTTGGTAGAGCGCTGTGCTGCAGTCTCTGAGGACCCGAGTTCAATTCCCAGCACCGCAAAAATGGGAGAAGGACCTGGCAATCCACTCCCAAGGCAATCCCGAAACAGTCAGCCATTGAAAACCCTATGAGGGTCACTATGAGTCGGATACCGACTAGACAGCACTTAACAACAACAACAATCCAAGATATATGCCTGCAGCGGTAGCCCTGTGGCATCCGATCCCGTCAGATCTCGGAAGCTAAGCAGGGTTGGGCCTGGGTAGTACCTGGATGGGAGACCGCCTGGGAACTCCAGAAGCTGTAGGCTTGGGAGAAGGACCTGGCAACCCCCTCCCAAAAGTCAATCTGCCATTGAAAACCCTATGAACAGTAGAGAAGCACTGACAATAGTGTTTCCCCTGTTGTACAGAGGGTCGCTATGAGTCAGATACCTACTCAACGGCACCTAACAACAACAACATCCAAGATATATAAACAACTCCAACAATAACAAGAAAACAAAGAACCCCATTTTAAAATGGGCTAATGGACTAGGATCAGTGTCACACACCTGTAGTCCCAGTGACTAGGGAAGCAGAGGCAGGAGGATCACAAGTTCAAGGTCAGAGGCAGCCTGAATAACTTAGTGAGACCCTGTCTCAAGATAAAAAACAAAATGGAATTGGTGATATAGCTCAGTGGTAGAATGCTTACAAAGTACGTGTGAGGCCCTGGCTTCAGCCCCCTAGGAACACAAAAAAGGGCTGATGATGTGAATAAACATTTGTCAAAAGAACAAGAATAAATGGATAGCAGATACATGAAAACACTCAATATCTTTATCAATAAAATGCAAATTAAAACCACAATGAAATACCATCTTATACTTGAGAGACTAGGTATTGCCAAAAAGATGAGAGACAAGTGTGTCAAGGATGGGGAGAAAAAAGAACTTATACCCTGTTGGTGGTATTATAAATTAGTATAGTCATTTTGGAAAACATTATGGAGGTTCTTCAAAAAACTAAAAATAGAATTACCATATATGATCTGGCAATCTAACTACTGCATATACACTCAAAAGAAGAGATGTCTGCGCTGCTAGGTTCTTTATAGCACTATTCATAATAGCCAAAATATAGAAGCAGACTAAGTGTTCATCAATGGACAAATAGATTTTAATGTGGTATATAAATACAATGAAATATAATTCAGCCTTTAAAAAGGAGATCCATAATTTAAGACAACAGATAAAAACTTGAACATTATGTTACGTGAAATAAACCAGGTATGGAAACATAAATATCATATTATCTCACTTATATGCCAAAACTTTAAAAGGTTACATTATAGAGAATAGAATGGTGGTTGGCAGATACAAGGAGTAGGGGAGACAAAGAAAAGGAGACATGGTGACAATGATATAAAGTTATAGTTAAATAGGAAGAATAAATTCTGGTGCTCTATTGCACTATAAGATGATTATAGTTAGTAATGTGCTATAAATTTCAAAATAGCTATAAAAGAGTATGTTAAGTATTCTCATCATAAATGATACATATTTGAGACGATGGCTATTACCTTGATTTGATCATCCCACAATGTACACATGTACTGAAACCTCAAATTGTACCTTATGAACATATACAATTATTTGTGAATTAAATTGAAATAAAAATTTAAATGTGTTATATTCATATAAGGGAAAATTATTCAACAATAACAGGAAACAAACTGATACATGCCATAGCACATGAATCTCAAGAACATGCTAAGTGAAATAAACCGTACCTAAAAGATTACATACTGTAATGTTTTCATTCTTATAAACATGAAAGGCAAATTTTTAGACAGAATACAGATTAATTATTTTCTAGAGCTAGGAGTGGAATTAAAATGCACTGTAAACAAACACAGGAGAGGTTTTGGTGTGATGGACACATTTAGAAAGTGGATTGGCATTATTAGTTGCAGAACTCAGTAAATTTACTAAATATAATTGCATTGCATACTTAGAATGGGTACATTTATGGTACAGAAATTGTACTTCAACAGAACTATTTTTTAAAAGGGAGACATTTGTGTATGGTTAGCCAATTGTTTCTTCTCTCTACCAGGATGACTTATTATGGTGCAAATAGAGGTCATTTTTATTTCTCAGCAATAAAATGTACAATTATATATTAATCTCAAATTTCTCCAATGAAGATTTTCATTTAAAAAGTAAAATTATTACTGCCAGGCAAGGTGGCCCACAGCTGTAATCCCAGAGGCTCAGGAGGTGGAGGCAGGAGGATTGCAAGTTTGAGACCAGAGGCAGTCTGTGTAACTTAGCAAGACCCTGTCTCAAAAAGTAAAAAAAAAAATGGGCTGAGGGTGCAGCTCAGTGGTCCAGCACTTGCAGAGCATGCAAGTGTGAGGCCCTGGGTTCAACCCCCAGTACCAAAAAAAAAAGTAAAATTATTACTAAATGGGTTCCCTGTAATTTCATAACGTATCTTTATTGCTCTTTAAATTAACAATTTAGCTCTTTCAACAATTTAGTGTTTCTTGCAATTCTAAATCAGTTGTATGAGAGAGAATTATTCACACATATTTGCATAAGAACTTAGTGATGTGAATATCTTAGATGTGGCCTCTGTCTTCACAAAGCTTACAATCTAAACAATCAACAATACTTAGCTAGGTACTTTGTATGAATTAATAAAAAACACCTACAAGTTTTATTTTCATATTCCATGTTAATTCCTTCTTCAAAATAAATGAGCTAGGTTATCATCATTTCAGTTTAAACTTTGTGACTATCAGTTCTGACCTACCACACAATTTTTACAAGACACATTTTAATTTGTAGTCATTTTTCTTTCTACCAGCAGATGGAACCCTTTAGATTTATTTTGCCTCCAACACAGCAATAGGTAAACTTTGGGATTCATTTTCATCTTTAAGAATTATTATTTATCCACATTTATTTCTAGAAAAGAAGTTAATGATAGTATGTATGAATGGTTATCCTACATACATCACAAAAATCTCTACATTAATGAAATTCACATTAACATATTCAATTAAAGTTAGAAGTTCATAGACACTTTGTCAAACGGCACCTGTGAAAACGTAAATTCTTAAAATTCTTTGTACCTCCAATGGTGAAAAAGTATATGAACTAAAAATAGAGAATTTCTATCCTCCAGTCTAAGGGTTGGCAAACTTTTTCTGTAACGGATAATTAATTTAGGATTTGTGGGCCTTATGTTATTTATCAAAACTACTCACAGCTATAATAGTACAAAAACAGTCATAGACAATGTATAAACAAGTGAGCAAGAATGTGTTCCATTAATACTTTATATACAAAAAGAGGTAGGCAGATTTGGTCTTCAGGTCATGGTTTTTAACCTACCCCTACTCTGAACCAATGACTCCTAAATTTGAATGTGCATCAGAATCACCAGTATTTGTTAAAAACTAGATTACTAGATCTGACTTCCAGAGTTTCTAATTATATATTTCTCTGGATGGACTAGAGAATCCATATTTCTAACAAGCTTCCAAGTGATGCTGATGCTGCTGGTCTCAGGAACACACTTCACTCAGCAACCTCTTCTCTAGGCTCTCTCATCATTTATGCTGCTTTTTTTTTTTTTTTAAACATTTTAAACAGTTAAAGTAGACTCTTTAAAAATTAAAAAAAAAAATTGAATGCTAATATTTCCTAAAGAGATCTTTTACAAGGGAAAGAGTTTGGATTATTGGGAAGTAAGACTTCATATTGTGATTTACACTGTTCAATGATTAACACCATGGAATCATACATAATGATACAGTATTATATATTGAGGATGCTATAGAAAATACATCTTGTGGAGGGTCACAGTCTAAAAATGTGCTCACACTAGTACAAGGCGAGAAAAGAATCACCACTCAAAAGCAAACACCTCTTTTATCTTGACATAATTCCTGATTTAAATACATGTTTTCATGTAGGTAAGGTCATACTGCACATTTAACTTTGAAATATGCTTTTTTAAGTGTAGTAACTAGAATTACAACCCTTGTGATTAAACACTATTTGTAAACATCATTTTAATAGATGTGTAATTTCCATTACATATAACCATATTTTAGTCATCTGTTCCTACCCCATTCATAATACTTGGAATTTTTGTCTTTATTAACGTCTCTCTCTCTCTCTATACACACACACACACACACACACACACACACCTATCTTTTGGGCATAAATTTGTCCTCATTTTAGATTTTGTTCAGAAATAATTAACAGAAATGGAATTGCTGATCTTTTTAAGTCTTATGATGGATACTGACATTATTTTGATTATAATTGATTATAACCTCACCCTCACTTATCAGAGGGACAGTGTTACTACACCCTACTAAGCCCTGGACATTCCAGTCAGTTTTATTAACTTGGTTACAACACAGAAAGTAGCTGTGCCTGGCCTAATTTTCCTATTAAAAAAAATTCTTTTTCCTCCTTTGTCTCCTACATCAGTCCCTTCTTTCATTGTCTGAGTCCATTCAGGCTGTTATAACAAATACCAAAAATAAAGTAGTTTATAAAAATAGAAATTCCTCACAGTTCTAGCAACTGGGAAGTGTAAGATAAAGGCACTGACAGATTCAGTGGCTGGAGAGAGCTTGTTCCCTTGTTATAGATGGTACCTTCTCACTTGTCCTGGCATGGTAGAAGTGACAAGGCAGCTCTCTGGAGACTCTTTGATAAATGCCCCAATCTCATTCAAGAGGCCTTCATGACTTTTATTGTTGTTGTTGTTAGGTGCCTTGAGTTGGATCCAACTCATAGAAACCCCATATACAACACAACGAAACACTACTCAACACTATGCCATGCATACCATCTTTTTGTTTGAGCCAAGTTTTGCAGCCACTGTTTCTTTGCATTTTGAGTTGTGCCACACTAGCAAAAGGAGGTCTCAGGAGCTTCACTCGATCCCCACCATTAAGTTCAGCTCTATTTTGAGGAGGCAACTCTTCTCCAGTCATTTCTTGAATGCCTTCCAGCCTGGGGGGGCTCATTTTCCAGCAGTTTTGGACAGTGCTTCTCTGCTGTTCATAAGGTTTTCAATGGCTAATTATTTCTAATGTGGGCTTCTCCCTAGTCTGTCTTAGTCTGGAAGCTCAGCTGAAGCCAGTCCAGCATGGGTGGCCCTGCTAATATCTGAAATACAAGTGCATAGCTTTCACTATCACAGCAATACCTGTCTGTCAGCTTGTCTTGCTATAGGGGCTTCATGTTGCTCATGACCTAATCACCTCCTAAAAGCCTAACCTCTCAATACCATCACAGAATTAGGTTTCAACATGTGAATTTAGGGAGGCTATAGAAATTCAGACTATAGCAACCATTCACATATTCTCTCATGCCCCTCAATCCCCACAGTCACACACTAGGTTTCAAGGCCAAATGCTGTATTCTCTAAGGTGTTGTGGTACTTGGTAGAAACATCTTTATGCAGTTCTGAAAAGGTGTAGAGCAAAAGCCCTACCCAAGGCAAAACCACATCAAAGTGTGACATTCCAGAGAATGGTCAAGGCACAACTCTCCAGCTTTCCAGCAGCTTCTCATAACTTGAATTAAGCCATGGTTGCAGGGTTGAGACAAAACAGTACAGGATAAAGGATGATTTCACTTCTATAAGAAGCCACAGATATATCTCTGTGGCTATTGAAGTCCTTGCCCCAGGAAATATCCCCCTGAAAACTGAGTGGAGAAAAGAGAAGCTTTATAAGCTTCTGCTCTGCTTAGCTCTGAAAACATTTTTTGACAACTGGTTCTTTCACATCTGGACTTGGTTCATGCTGGAGTTCATTTATGGATGAGTCTGTGGCTCTATCCTCCCAGAGCTTTTATCCCAGAGGTTCATACAAGATTATCTCATAAGAATCACAAGTTCAATGGAAAACTGGAAATCCATCTGTCTTCATTAGAATTTAATATGGAGGAAAAGTGGAAAAGAAGCAATATTGACAATACTAAAATCAAAATCTGAGTCCATAATCATAAATTTTAGGACTATTCTTCTCTGCATTGCACTTCCTTAAAACTGTTTTCTGCGAAAAGTGTGAGAAAATACTCATTATAATAGAAAAAATACAGCTCTGTCCCTAGCAAATTCACCATAAAGTGGCCTATCCTATGTGTCTGACCTTAATTACCATTATTCACCAGCAAGAAGCCAACATTATAATCAAGTCAGTCTCCTCATTGTCCTTGAATCAACTACCATGCCCATGTCTCATAGTATCAGACTCCATTTCTTGGCTTCTATTATCCCTGTTCCTGGAGCCACTTTAACTTAACATCTTCTTAGGAAATTCTCTCCTTTAAGACCTAATCTAACCTTTAAATGCTAAAAGGAACTATCTCTTTCTCAGAGTGCTTAGGGCTCATATCAGAAAATGAAGCATAATTCCAAGCTATAAGCTATTAGCTGTGTTCGCTAAAGATACACACTTACCTCTGGGTGAGATTGGGGACACACATAAAACCTGGAGTGGAAATGGTCACATGGTATATCTAGAACAATTGAACTGAAGCCCTTTCAAAATTCTTCCCTTACATACTTTAGGAATAATCAGATAATTTTAACATGCATCAGACAAACAAGGAAATGGAGAAATACTAAACTAAATTTGGCGCTACCCATTCCTTGGCATTTTGGAAGCCTTATGGACCTTGGACTCAACACCAGGAGAACAGGGGTATAACCCCAAAGTGATTGCATTTCCACCACTCAGCAGAACGGGGTCTCAGTCAAAATTTAGTTCAGTAAAAAATAAGTAATAAAAGTTATATTTCTTGAAAACTGACTATGTGTACTGAAACTCAGCCTCAAATTCCTGTCATTTTCTGATACTCCACCACCAGGTAGGATAGCACTCACCACAGCCGCCATGCTCCATTAAAAGGATATTTGGAATTGATGAATAAAATTGAGATTAAAAACATGTCTACAGAGTGTGAATGTTTTCAAATAGCTAGTCTACTAGTGAAATAATTTTGCATCATGTGTTTGAGTTGATAGTTAAAGGAATCCAAAATAGTTGATCCATGAGCTCCCTATGTTATATCTTTGCCAGCCTGACCAAATTTATATGGTGAATAACAGCAGCAGACCCAAGTTTCTGTATTTATATTTCTTGCCTGAACTTCATGATGAAAAACATAAAACTGTTCAGAGTTATTTTAACATTAAACACATTTATACTTGGAATTGGAAAAACGCTAATGCTTTCCTATGCCCATATGCTGAATAAAATTGAAAGTAAACAGAGCTAGGATGTTTGGGGAATTGCTACTATAGTCATCAAAGCAATTAAAAACTCATTTCAAAGTGGTTATTATGGGAGTTATTTGTTGTTATTTATATGTCTGAAGAAGAGACACTTCTGTAGTGGTGTATTATAGTACATATATTAACAGCATAAAAAACAAGGAAATTGATCTACTTAAAAAAAGGTCTACATTGGTTCTTAAGGATGAAATCTTTTCTGTACTATGACAAGTTTAATATTTTTTAAAAAATTATATTTATGATCATAAAAGAATAATATATTAAGAATAATAATGTTTGATTGTTTGACTCATACTTGTGAGTCTTCATTTATTTGGCTACCTTGTTATATTGTTGTTGTTGTTGTTAGGTGCCATCAAGTTGGTGTCCAACTCACAGAGACCCTACGTACAACAGGCACAACACTATTGTCAGTGCTTCTCTGGTATTCAGAGGGTTTTCAATGGCACATTGATTTTTGGGAGTGGGTTTCTGGGTCCTTCTCCCAAGCCTACCATATCTGGTGTTCCTAGGTGGTCTCCCAGACTACCTCTTAAAGGTTCTGCCACTTCCCAATAGTGCCTTTGCTGGGACCAAGTCTTTACCACATGGACCATTATGGTACATTTCAGATCCAAATTATAGTACCTATTAACCTAAGCCTTCATGTATGTTCTTTATTAATAGTAACTACCATATGATGTGCTTAGAATAGGGGTTAACAAACTTTTTCAATAAAGGGACAGGAGAGTAAATATTTTAGGCTTTGAGTACCATATAGTCTCTGTCAATCCATTCTGTAATTGCTGTACAAAAAAAAATTCATATGAAATATGGAAAAGAATAGGAGTAGCTATGTTCTAATAAAACTTTATTTACAAAGAACAAGTGGCAAGCAGGATTTGAATCAGGCTTAATAACAGTTTGTTGACTCATGACCTAGAACATGCCTGGCACACAGTAAGTACTCAATTAAGTATTGGTTATTTTTATTATTATTTCTCTTGCATGACCCCACAATAGGTCTAAGGAAGTACACTCACAAGTAAGGAACAAAAGTTATCCCAAAGGGCTTTAGTTTTGGTTATTTTCTTCTGTAAGAAGTAAGAGAAGATGCTACTCTCTGGAAACTGACAAGAACCTAAAAAGAAACTTGGACTCTGTAGAGACAATACAGTCTTATCCTTATATTAGAAATCATGCTTCTATTGAATAAATTCCCAGGAACGTTGCAGAGCTCTGCCCATCAAGTATATGCTAGTTTTTAAATGGTGCCTGGGGGTGGTGTTCTATAACCCTGATCAACAAAAGGGCCAACCAGAGTTAAGAATCTAGGCTCTTTCACAAAGTTTCTTCAGTCAGAAATTCTAGAGAACTTTGGGCTAATCATCATGGCAATTTAGAGTTCAAAGGAAGAACAGTCAAAACTAAGCTCACGTAAGGAGAGAGGCTTGATATTTCCTTGGTATGAAAAAGATCATCAACATAAACACTCTTCTAAGTATTACCTCCCCCAATCCTGCCAACCATAAGTTTGCAGACAGAGATGCCTCATTTCTAAAATATGACCCATCTCCTGGCCACAGTTGATTTGTTCCTCAGGTGAACACCTGGTCCTATTGGGGAAATCAATTCTTGTCCTGAAATTGTTAGGGACATAAATAGAAGAATTTCCATCTAGGTACTTAGACAAACCATAATAGGCAAGTGCAAGGCCATTGGTAAACAGGATTTCTAGAGGTGGATGGAGAAGCAAAGGAAATGGATCTTTACCTTTTCTGAAGTGGTGAGAAGCTGTACTTAAAACTCTTACTCTTTGCTAGAGATCCTCCTCTTCCTTCTCCAGTTTGTAAGTGAATAGGAAGTGGCAATATAGTCAGCTTATACTTCTCTCCACTCTGGGATCATATCTTTGGATAAAGACCTGTTAATAAGGAAAAACAAAACAAAATCACACACACACAAAAAATAGAAAGACAAAAAAACCTAGTCCTACCTTTACCTCTACAACCAGAAAATTCATTCTTAATCAGTGTAATTAAACACTTACATGTTTGGGGGCCCGTAGTCAAGTTTATTTTAAGCCTATCAAAAATTTGTCCCAGTTTCTATGGGTAAAGGCTGTTTTGTATATTCAGGCTAACACTTTTATATTAGAATCCCTCTCTCCCTGTTCCCTAAAACTATGTTACTCACCATCATTCATGAGACAGTTCAAATGCTTCCCTGGCATGTAGTTTCACTTGGTTATAAATTCCCACTAAAAATTTTCATTGTTGTTCTCGTAGAGAACTTACTAGATATATATTGACTGACATTTTCATGTTGGTTATGGTGCCCTGCCTCATAGTAGCACAGCCCTATGGAAGGGGCAGCCCAAGAGTGTTGTGTCTTTTATCACAGGTTATGTCTCCTTTCCTCTAACTCCAACAAATACTCTACCCACATATGAGTAGGGAATGGTAACCCTACCCAATGCCAGCTAATTTAACCTTTCTTAAATGCCTGGGTGAAAATATCTCAACTTAAATGAGGTTTGAATAATTAGCTAAATCAAGCAGATTTGCTCTCAGAAATTTGAACTTATACTGTAGGAGAGATGGAGACTGAGCAAAAGACAGAGATAAAAATAGACCTACAGGATAGCTGCCTCACATTAATGGTAGAACACTGGCACAGGGGTCTTTCTAGATGTCTTAAATCCAGGAGGAGACTCCAGCTCCCATCATGTAATAGCAATGATCTTTCTCCATGGGGTGAGGATAGGGGAGGAGGGTCATGAGAGGGTAAGGGGGAAGTTATGTGAGCAATGTACAATGAAATGCATATATGGAAATGTCTCAATGAAATATATGTCATAATGAAATCTATTAAGTTGTACATTAAAATTTTCCAATAAATAAGAAATAAATAAAAAGAAAAGAAAATCTCACATGAGTCCATATGACTAGAAATTAAAATAGTTAGAACAACCACTTTTTACATACTGTTTTGTGTGTTGTTGCATGTTGCAAGCTTGTCTTTCTATTTAGTGAGACCACCATATCTTTGCCCTCTTTGAGGGCACAAATATTATATATCTTTCCAAAGAAGTTATCACAGTCTTTGACACATTGAGATCCTTGGGAAGAACATAATGAATTGGTTCCAATTGTCTTTCTAAAATCAGTTTTGAAATTCTTATCAAACAGATTTTTGTGTGTGTGTCGTACTCAGGGTTTGAACTCAGGATCTAACACATACTCTTTGCAAGTGCTCAACTACTGAGCAGCAACCCCAGCCCATTTCCTATTTTTTTTTTTTTAATTTTGTTTTGTTTTGTTTTGTTTTGAGGCAAGGCCTCACTACAATTACTTATGCTGCCTCTGGCCTTGAACCTGTCTCCACCTCCCAAGTCTCTGGAGTTACAGGCTTATGCCACTGTTGTTGTTGTTGTTGTTGTTAGGTGCCGTCGAGTCGGTATCCGACTCATAGTGACCCTCTGTACAACAGGGGAAACACTATTGTCAGTGCTTCTCTGCTGTTCATAGGGTTTTCAATGGCAGATTCATTTTTGGGAGGGGGTTGCCATGTCCTTCTCCCAAGCCTACAGCTTCTGGTGTTCCCAGGCGGTCTCCCATCCAGGTACTAACCAGGCCCAACCCTGCTTAGCTTCCGAGATCTGATGGGATCAGATGCTACAGGGCTACGGCTGCAGGCTTTGCCACTGTATCCATCCCCAAATGTATTTTCTATGCGCTATTTTAAAAAATGACAGCTAAGTTTTTTCTTTCAGATGTGAGATGTCCTACAAGATGCTTTACAAAGACAGCAGGAAGAACTAAACAGCTTATCTATTATTTTCTCCTGTATATGATTTATGATCACTAGAGATAAACAGCCAGTAACCTCCTTTCACCACTGCAGTATATTCACAGAACCAAATGGCTCCTGGCAAAACTTATCAGCTCTCAGTTCTGTGAACAAATAAAAATCATACCTGGAGGTGAAAAATAGCAACAAAACTATGGAGAGTCATGGTGAGAAATGAGGGTGAGCCAGAAAATACTGGGTGTGTGCTGTCAGCTATAAATACTTCCCTCCACCAGCCACATTCTCTTTGAGGAACTGAAACAGGGGAATGGGCTACATGTCTCAGGCTTCATATGTACACCATGTTCTGACAGTACACTAGAAGTTCACTGTATATAAGTATACAGAGTAACTCCATAAGGCTTAAGCATTATTCAAGTCTGTGCTATTTTGACATTTCCAAGTATTAATCTTTAATAGAAAAGATAAATCAAAGGCAAGTTACCTTGGAAGTATTTTATTTAGCAATATTATTAAATTACATCTCATAACTTTGATCTTTCTCTGGAAGTCTGTGTTGAATCTTAAACTTTCACAAAATTTTAAAACTTCAAATTCAACTTTCAAAATGCTCAAGATACAAGAAAAGCGATATCATATTTTAAAATGCAATCTGGATTAAATTCTTGGCTAAAATTTCTTTTAATTAAAACAAATTACATAAGTATTCCCTCTAATCTCAGAGACAATCCTGTGTCCTTTCTCATTAGATTTAAATCCATGTACCAGTGACCACTGCATTTCTGTCCTTTGAAAACCATGCTAAATTTTACATTTTATGAAAGGATTGGGAGAAACTGTCTTTTCCAAACAATTTCTCCTAAAACATGATTTATTCTCTTGCACTTTTCATTTCCAGAAAAATATATTTTTTCTTTCTAAGGAATACTGTTGCTATAAACCTCAAATTTTCCCTCCCATTGGAAAATATTATCTAATCTTTTTGTACTCTAAATAAAAATTTAGCTTTTATTGTTCAAAAATTCTAAAATGTAATTATTTTAATCTGTGTGTCCATGGTAGTAGACAAGATTAATTTCCATAGAGGTTATAAAATAGGGCAATTAGAGATGTGGTCTAAAGCATATTACAGGCATACTTCATTTTATTGTGATTTGCAGCTCCTGCATTTTTTACAAATTGAAGGTATGTGGCAACCTTGTGCTGAACAAGTCTAGTAATACCATTTTTGGACAGCATGTGCTAGCTTCACGTCGCTGCATCATATTTTGGTAATTGTAGCAATATTTCAAGTATTTTCATTATTATTACATCTGATATGGTGATCTATGGTTACTAATTTTTTTTTTTTTTGTAGTATTTGGGGGTTGAACCCAAGGCCTCACACTTTACGAGTGCTCTGGTTTATTCCATTGGTTTATACCCCCAGGACATTTATGATGATGATGAGGAGGAGGAGGAGGAGGATGAGGAGGAGTATAGTAGAGACAAGGTCTTGCTCAATTATGCAAGCTGCCTCTGGCCTTGAACTGGTGATCCTTCAGCCTCTTGAGGCTCTGGGATTAGAGGTGTGCACCACAGTGCCTACCTTGATTATAATAATTGTTTTGGGGTACCATAAATGGTGCCCATAGAAGATGGCAAACTTAATTGTTCGCTCTGATTGCTCCACCAAGTAGCCATTTCTTCATCTCTTGCCATTTCTTTGGTCCTCTGTATTCCCTGAGGCACTGCCAAATTGAAATTTGACCAATTAATAATGGTCTCTAAGTGTTCAAGTGAAAGGATGAGTCACACATTTCTCACTTTTAATTGAAAGCTAAAAATGGACACTGAAGAAGTAGCTTGGTGTAGAATACTTGCCTAACATGAAGAGGGCCATGGGTTTGATCCCCAGCACCTCAAAATTAAAAAAAGAAACAAACAAAACTAGAAATGATTAAGCTCAATGAGGAAGACATGTAAAAAGCCAGGGCAGGCTGAAAGCTGCTCCTCTGCCACCACTTAGCCAAGTTGTAAATGCAAAGAAAAGTTCTTGAAGGAAATTATAAGTGCTATTACAGTAAACCTACAAATGATAAGAAAGCAAAACAACACAATTCCTGATATGGAGAAGGTTTTACTGGTCTGGAAAGAAGAACAACTAGCTGCAACATTTCCTTAGTCTAAAACCTAATCCAGAGCAAAGCCCTGTCTTCAATTCTATGAAGACAGGGGGTAAGACTCAGAAGGAAAGTTTAAAGCTAGTAGAGGTTGGTTTCTAAGGTTTAAGGAAAGAAGCCATGTCTATAGCATAAAAGTACAAGGTGAAGCAGCAAGTGCTGATGTATAAGCTGCAGCAAGTTTTCCAGATGACCTAGTTAAAATAATTGGCAAAACAACAGATTTTCAATGTAAACAATGAATGCCATATGAGACATTCATAGCTATGGAGGAGAAGTCAATGCCTGGTTTCAAAGCTTCAAAGGACAGACTAACTCTCCTCCTGGTTTGGGCTAATGCATCCAGTGATTTTAAATTGAAGCCAAGGTTCATTTGCCATTCTGAGAACCTTATAACCCCTGAGAATTATATTAAATTTACTCTGTCTATGTTCTATAAACGGGACACCAAAGCCTAGGTGACAACACATTTGTTTAAAGTACGATTTACTAAATATTTTAAGCCTAATGTTGATATCTATGGTTTGGGGGGAAAAAAAGATTCCTTTCAAATTATTACTGCTCATTGACATCAGACCTGGACACCCAAAAAACTCTGACTGAAGTGGAAATGTCAAAAAGAATTAATTGCTTTTTCTCATGCATGCCAATACATTTATTCTGCAGCCTACAGATCAAGGAGTCAGTTTGACTTTCAAGCCTTATTGTTTAAGAAATACATTTCTTAAGACTAACCTGCCTAGATAGTGATTTCTCTGATGGATCTGGGCAAAGTAAATCAAAAACTTTTGGGGAAGAATTCACCATTCTAAATGCCATCAAGAACATTTGTGATTCATGAGAAGAGGTCAAAATATAAATATTAATAAGAGTTTGGAAGAAGGTGGTCCCAAGTTTCATGAATGATTTTGAGGAATTCAAGACCTCAGTAGAGGAAGTAACTGGAGATGTGGGGGAAATAGTAAGAGAACTAAAATTAGAAGTGGAGCCTGAAGATGTGACTGAATTATTGCAATTTCATGAAAAATTTAACAGAGGAAGAGTTGCTTGCTACAGATAAGCAAAGAAAGTTGTTTCTTGAGATAAAAATGTACTTCTGGTGGAGATCCTGTGAACATTGTTGAAATGGCAAAGGATTTAGAATGTTACATCAACTTATTTCATAAAGTTATAGCAGGTTTTGCAAAGACTGACTCAAAATTTTGAAAGAAGTTCTACTTTGGGCAAAATACTATGAAACAGCAGCATATGCTACAGAGAAATCTTTCATGAGCAGAAGAGTCAATTAATGCTTCAAACTTCACTGTTGTCATATTTTAAGAAAATGCCACAGCCATCCCAACCTTTAGAAACCATCATTTTTAATCAATGAGCAGACATTGATACTGAAGCAAGACCCTCTTCCAGTGAAAAGATTATGACTCATTGAAAATTCAGATGATCATTAGCACTGTTTAGCAACAAAGGATTTTTTAAATAAAGGTATGTAAGTTTGTTTTATGGACATAATGCTATCATATCCTTAACAGACTACAGTATAGTGTATATGTAACTTTTATATGCACTGGGACAGGAAACCCAAACATTTTTGTGACTTGCTGTATTGAGAAGAAATGCATCTTATTGTGGTGGTCTGGAACTGAACATGCAATATCTCTGAAGTATGCCTGAATAGTAAGTACCTATCTTTTGGCTTATTCCCCCCAAACTCCTTTCTGCCTAAGGAGATCCACTCATCCTCCACTTTGAGTTCGTGCCTAGACGTACTTGAGACTTGCAACAGCCAGTGAAACTCTTTCAGTGAAAATCTCTACTCCTAGGACTTTCCACGAACAATAGAGAAATATCCATTCTGTCATTCTGGGATTGTGTAGTATTACATTTTCCAGTTTCCTGTTTCACCTTCACCTATTATATGGCAGCCATTAGGCTTGGGCAGAACTGATAAAACTGCCAACTCTAGAGGTTTGTCCTGTTTAACATAACCAATCAAAGGAGTTCCTATGCTCCTATCCTACGTATCAGGTCCAGGATGAGCAATGGCCTATGTTGGTCCTCAGGGAATGAAATACAAGACTGTTGTCCAATAATAAAGAGGATAGATTTGTTATCCTGGTCTAATTGATGCAGTGTGTGTCTATGAAGACTAGAGCCACTACAGTTACAGCTGACATACAAAGAAGAGCTAAAAGACTCATAGAGAATTTGATCAAACCACACTGAAAACATCACACATCTGTTTTTTATCTGGTAGGTGAGTAACGGCACTATTTAAACTCCTTTGTGCTGAAGATCATGTAGTCTATCCTGGGGTGTTCTTACTATTTTTGCCATTACATGAAGAAAGTCTACCTGAGAATCAAGTCAAAGTAGAGAAAAGCAATGCCACTGTTAAAGACAGTAGGAGAGATTGATTGCTGGTAACATCATTTGAGGTTCCTTGTTCATTGTAAATCAATGCAGTACCCTTTCTCATTTAAATTAATCTAAATTAAGTGTCTTCTACTGGCAAATGTGGTGTTCTGACTAATTCAGTAGTGTTTCTGCATGGTAGGATTTAGTGAATCTAGGAAAATTATTCAATTATTCTTTTATTGGAAGTTTCATCATAACAACTAAACTTTTTTTTTTTTTCCAGTACTGGGGGTTGAACCCAAGGCCTTGTGCTTGCATGCTTTGCAAGTGCTGGACCACTGAGCTGCATGCCCAGCTCTTCTTCTTCTTCTTCTTCTTCTTCTTCTTCTTCTTATTCTTATTCTTATTCTTCTACTTCTTCTTTTTTTTACTTTTTCGAGACAGGGTCTTGCTAAATTATGCAAGTCGAGTACAATATAAACACCAATTTACCATTTTTAATGGCTTATTTTTGTTGTCAGGTGCCCTCAAGTCGGTGTCCTACTCTGTACAACAGGCAAAGCACCACTGTCAGTGCTTCTCTGCTATTCATAGGTTTTCAATGTTGGATTGATTTTTTTTGGAGGGAGTGGGTCTCTGGGTCCTTCTCCCAAGCCTACAGTACCTGGTGTTCCCAGATGGTCTCCCATCCAAGCACTGACCAGGTTAGGGTTAGGGTTAATAACCAGGGCCGACTCTGCTTAGTTTTGGAGATCTGATGGGATCAGAAGCCACAGTGCTACAGATGCAGGCGTTTCCAATGGCTAGTGTTGACTTAACAAGTTCATCCAAAACCCAAAAATGGCTTAAATTCCACTGCCCTCTTAATACCTGGTGAATGCCCATTTTGTATGTGCCTACTAGGTAATTATGGATGGCACTACAGTCCAGGCTCCAAAGGAGGCTTGAGGCTTCCTCTTTCTCCAACACCATCTAGATAAGGAAAGATTATGTGTATCAAGGTCAAGAGCACTAGTAGGCTCCTGAGTTAAAAGCTAAAACTTTTAATACAGCACAAGAGTTTTGGCACCCTATGCCTTCATTTTTCTTTCTGTTAGTTATATTTTGAAATCTCTTTGGATGCTTTCTTTATAGTCTACTTAAGACTTTCCTCTTCTTCTATACATCTGTTATTATTAGAGAAGCTTTAGCACTTTCATTCTATCAGCTTTTGTTATCCTTCCACAGCCCCATCCCTCCTAACCCTGCCACTGCCACCCCCAGGCCATGACAAACAGAAAATTTTATTGTGAGAATCAGACAAGCAGATCACAAGTACAATAGTAAAAAAAGAGACTAAAATGGAGAGTATCCACCAGCCCATGGAAAAAAAGGTCATAAGACAATTCTATCCTACAAAAAGGGATACTTCTACATTAATCTAGATGAGGGTCACAGTAAATTACTTGACATACTCTGAATTCAGTATGCTTTCAACCTCTATAAGCCTCAGTTTCTCTTTTGTAGTAACAGAAATAATTGTATCTAACTCATATATTGTAAAAATTAATTGTACATGTAGTCACTAAGCTCATAGTTAGCATTCAATAAATATTTTGTAATAGAATTATCACATTTCTTTCAATAGACTGTATGGTCCATAAGAGTAGGCATTGTGACTAATTTGTCTTGATACACTAAATATTTAGAAATATTAGGGAGTTCTCAGAAAATATTCATTTAGTACATCTATTGTCCATGAGGTAGATAACAAAAAGATTTCTTACAAATACTTTTAAATCATCACATATAAATGCAAATAACAATGTCCAATAAAGTGATGATTTTCAAGATACATGATCTGCATTCCCACCAAATCAAAATTTTATGTTACCTCTGAACCTGAAGGCTAACCAGTCCAAAAAACAAAGCATGCCCTCAGCCAGTAAGTAAAAGTTAAAGTAAATTAGGCTGCTCATAATGATAATTAGGAAGTAGGTCTAAGTTCTTTCCTTATTTTTCCTTTGGTCTTCTGTTCCTCCATGGAACTTTACTTCAGGTAGTATTCTCTTACATTACTGATATGGGAAGTACTAAAATGTCTAAGGACTAGAAAAAAAAGTAGAAGAGCTAGCAAGGGTTGTGATTACATACTCCCAAACCTGTTTACTTGTAAAGAACCATTCCCTTTTTGATTCCCCAAATCTAAATCGCAATTTCCTAAAAATATAACTACCTGTTGCAAGTGCTTACTTTGTACATGCTTTCAACAGTGTTAGTATTTCAATCAAATCCTTGGACATTTTTGAAGACCTGGGCCTTGAAATGAGTTTTCTGCCCCATGATGAGTTCATCACTACTAGCTGCAATGAGAGACATGTATGAATTAAATGAAGATTTTTCATTCATAATGACAGTACTGCAGTTCCACAATTTTGAATATTATTTGCAAAATGTATAGCCTATGAAGGTTTGGAGGACATGGTAAAATTAAAAGGCAAAGTAAATTTTCATGATGATGTTCTTAAAAATTGAAAAACAAAAACAAAACAAAACAAAACAAAACAAAAAAAACCCTAAAAACTATGGTCTCTAAATATGCCAGACCAACCAAGTTAAAAAGAATATACTTACATATTATTAAACAAACAAATTTACTATGTATGTGCAAAAGGTGCTAAAAATAAGCATTATATAGTTTTTGAAAGTGTCTAGTCTTCAAGTGTCCTTAAAAATTAATCATTGTTTTTCTTGTGGCTTCAGTATTTTCCATTGCTTTTTACGAAAGAGTTATTGAAAGTTCAGTCTCTGGATGGCATCATATTTTGAAACTTCAAATGAACTTGACTTTAGAATATTATTCATTTAGGTGCATTTCATAAATCTGGAAACATTAAAATTCTAACTAAGATATTAAAGAAACATTGGAGTTATTAAAAGAGGTTTTAAACAAATCTTCTCTGGAGATTTAATACTGAGAGGATTACTTTTCTGCACAAATAGTTCGAGGTGCACAGTTTGAAGAAAAGAACTAATCTCTCAAATTTCCTTTATTCTTTTCTCTACTAGGTGATGGTCTTTAGCACTTCTTTACCTAAAGGCATGATCCATTTTTGATATAGTTCACAAAGTCAGCAACTCCTGTCATAATATAAAGTCATATTCTTCAAGGAAAACAAGTCAACAAAGGTGCTTTGCTCCTTTCTGTTAATTATCAGTAGACATAAAGCAAAATAGTTCTTAGAGAATGGGCTTTCTGGATTTAAAGAAGACAAAGAAAGACCCTGGTAGAGTTCATTGTGTTTCCTCTAATCCTACTGTCTTAACTGTAATTCTTGATGAGAAACCATGTGTTTTCATGTGTAGAAGATATGTAATCTTTGATAAACTGAAAGATTTTTGAAAGATTGTGGCCTGTTTTCTTAAAAACAGATAGTGATATGCCATTTACCATCTGTACCTTATTCAGCTCAAGTCCTCAAAGGTCTATACATTAGGAATCAGTCCAGAAATCCGTCAGCCATAGAAATTCATTGATTGAGTCCTTAGTTTACAAAATTGGAACTAAAGATCTATTCAAAGATTTCTGTTAAAATCTATGGAGCTGTGTCTAGAAAATTAAGTTCAATTTTTAAAATGTGGGTCCTATATTCCTTTTTTTTTCCTTGTCAGTACTGGGGAGTTGAACCCCGGTCCTTACACATGATAGTCAAGTGCTCTCCCTCTAAGCTACACTCCCAACCTCTCTTTTTACTTTTTATTTTGAGTCAGTTATAAAGTTGTGCAGGCTGCCTCTGGCCTGAACTCCAGGTCCTCCTGCCTTAGCTTCTTGAGTCACTAGGATCATAGGCATGCATAATGGCACTCAGCTCCTTGGTTTTTTTTTTTTTTTTTTTTTGAGACTGTAATAATAAGAGTGGCAAGAGGTATACTGAATAACTGTCCCCATGTGGTACAGATGTCCATAGTCTAATGACTGGAACTTGTCAATATGTTACATAGTCAAAGGGACTTTGCAAATGTGCTTAAATCGAGGATCACATCTGCCTATGGTGACATATTCATCCTCAATTTTATGTGTAATTGGGCCTAGAAGAGCTTGAGACTTGAGTCAGTCAACAGAACTCTTCTAATGAAAAGCTCCATTCTCACCTCAGGACTTCTGGACAAAGGTGTAACTTAAAAAAAAAAGAAATCCACAGGCCAAAATGGTTTTACAGATGAGCTCTATCATGGAATAAAACATCTTCAGAGCACAGTAAAAGACTACATTTATACAACTATGAAGCTAGCCTAATTCAAATTCCAAAATTGATAAAGGATGCACAAAGTCCAACCTCTATGCATATCAATCCCACTTGTGAAGTTAGCCAATTCTGAAACAAAAATATTAGCAAATTAAACACAATTTGTTTTTGTTAGGTGCTGTCAAGTTGGATCCAACTCGTAGCTACCTTAAGTACATCAGAACAGAACACTATCCAACACTGTACCATGCATATGATCTTTCTATGCTTGAACCCATTGCTGCAGCCACTATGTTTTTTCTCATTTTGAGTCTTGCCACATCAGCAAAAGTAGGTCCCTGGGGCTTTACTCCATTCCTGTCATTAAATTTGACGCTACTTCGAGGAGGCAACTCTTCCCCAGTCCTTTCTTGACTGCCTTCCAGCCTGCAGGACTTTCTCTGTTATTCATAGGGTTTTCAATACCTAATTGTTTTGGGAGAAGGCTTCCGGGTCCTTCTCCTTAGTCCTTCTTAGTCTGGAAGTTCAGCTGAAACCTCTCCACCATGGGTGGCCCTGCTGGTATCTGAAATACTGGTGGCACACCTTTTAACATAACAACAACACACAAGTCAGACAAGCCCCACAGCATGACAAGCTGACAGGCATGTGGGGGAAATTAAATACATATTCATTAAAATAGCAATAAAACTAAGAAACTTTATGTAGGAGTGGAAGGATCTTTGAAAATCAGTAAATTTATTATTGTAATTCAATAAATTAATAGAATAAAGAGAAAAGAATTACATGTTTGAAAAGGTATTTAATAAAATTAAATATTCACTGGCTTTTTTTTTAAATATAGAGTTTTGCAAGCTATAAATATACATCACTTTTAACAAAATTTTCAGAAAGATATTTGAAGTTGCAAAATCAAATTCAGAAATAAGACAAAGATGCATACTACCGTATGTACTACCAAACATTTTGCTGGAAGCTCTGTTCAATGAAATAAAGTAAGAAAAAGAAATAATAGCTTACAAATACTGAAAAGAAAACAATATCAGTATTAGGAGATGATATAAATGTTGACATAATAAAACCAAGAGTATTAATTACATGATAAGTTATAATAGAGTTCACCAAATAAAAAATATGGGTATGAAGTCAATATGTAAACACAAATAGTTTTCTTATACTGAGCAACAACAACTAGAAAATGTAATGAAAACAAAACCCTTCTTAAAATTGTGGAAAAAATGTAAAACATTTCTCATGATAATGATTAAACACTGTAGAGTATGTAAATGCAGCTGTAAATTTGTCTGCGAACATCAACTAGGACCTACAAATGTCAAATTGCAAGAGAATACAAATCCAATTCAAACCACTTTATTCAACTAAAAGAAAATCCTTGACTCATGGTATAGGAGTGGTAGAGAGAGAATTGGTATTAGGCACAACTGGGTCTCAGGATTCAAGAAGGTTCTTGAGCCTTTTGTTATGCTGGATATTTATTGGTATTGTTTATATACCCTATGCTCCTTTCAAGTACCGCTCCTTCTCCCCAAATTTAGTTATGTGATTCAAATATAAATACTAATTATAGTGTCCATCTCCTGTTTGCAGGTATAACATATGATCTACTCTGTAAAGTACCTGAAACTGATTTTTGTATATTATGTAGAGATCAGTTTCCTTTTTTCCCTTATTTCCCTAATACCATTCATTTGAACAGTAGAACCCTCCCGAAATCTGTGCTGCTAGTCTGCAATGCTATCAATTGCCATTTTAAAAACTATTTATTATTGTTGTTGTTGTTATTATTATTATTACTATTACTGTGGTGCTTGGGCTTGAACTCAGGACCGTGCACATGATAGGTAAGCGCCCCACCACAGAGTTACATTCCCAGCTCCCTTTCTTATTCTTTATTCTGAGTTAGGGTCTCCCTAAATTGCACAGATGTCTCTGGTCTCAAACCTGCAATCCTCCTGCCTCTGCCTCCTCAGTTGCTAGGATTATAAATTTGTGCCATTCATAAATTGCCATTTATGGGTTCTCTTCTGTTACTGCGTTTACTTCACCTAGTCACTACACCACACCATTTATAGATGTCTTCATTTCCACTCTCCCTACCCTCCTTTCTCTAACATGACACTCTTAAATATATTATATTCTCAATATGTGAGTGAGGTTTTGGTGGGAACTGATTATTGTTCTGGTATATATTTCCCATTTAAAACAAAGCTTGGTGTAGAACAGAAAACAGGTATGGAAAGGAGAGAGGTTACACAACATACCAGGAAACCATGTTGTTGTTGTTGTTATGTACCCTTGAGTTATGTCCCACTCATAGGGACCCTTCTAGGGTTTTCAATGGTTGATTGTTTCAGGATTGCCTAGGGAGGGGATTGCAGCATCCTCCAATCTTGCGGAGCTGGGAATGGAATCCAGGATGTCAGAGACTGCAGAGCAGCGCTTTACCAACTAAGCTAAATCCCAGTCCCCCAAGAAACCATAAACATCAGCAAATCTAATGAGGAAATACTATGAAGGGCTTCATATGTCTAACACATTTTGGATTTGGTAGTTCAAGGTAAATTTTATATAAATTTTTCAGAGACAGAATAAATTGCTTCACATCTGAGTTATATGTGGATTTACAAAAATCCCCCCTAAATTGCCTTGGAATTGTCTAGCCTTAATTTTTTATATATTGTTCTGATAAATTTTGATGTGTAATACAATTTTATGTCACTATGAAAGAAAGATCTTAATGTCCTTTCATTAGTTATTATGTGTTCAGGTTATTGTTAGGTGCACTGGAGTCAAGTGTGACTCATAGTGACCTGCATAGGATTTTCAATGGCTGATTGTTTCAGGATTGCTTTGGAGTGGATTGCCAGGTCCTTCTCCTGTTTTTGAGGTGCTAGGGATCCTCCCCAGGGCTTCAGAGAATGCAGAGCAGCACTCTACCAACTGAGCTAAACTCCAGCCCATTCAGGTTATTAGTGGCTACAAACATTTAAGTGATGTGTACTGTATATGTGATGGTGTGAGGAAGAGTAATAAATTCTCCTTGGAGTTTCTAAAGACCATATCAAAAGTCATTTCTTTAAGATTTCCTGATTTCTACTTCCCTCAAATTATACCTTTTCTGATAACCTGTAGAACTTTTATTCCATCATTAATACTATATTTTAGCTCGTAGTGTTATATTCTAAATATTTATATAGCTAATTAATGCTCTTAGTAGAATATAAGCCTCTCGAGAGCAAGAGCTGATTTAACTTTTGAATTTAGTACAGTGGTAAATTCAGTGTATTACACATATTCTCTACTTCTTAGGATGTAGGCATTCTTTCCTCTGGATTCCCATGTTGTATGTGCCACATGTATACACAGCATAGTAATTTATTCCTTTCTCTCTCTGAAGATACAGAGAATTCTTCAGAGAAAAATCCCAAATCTAGTTTATTTTTAGTTTCTAACTTCTTACCAATTTTAAATGTTCAATAAATGTAGTAAATGTGAAAAAATATGCACTTCATATTTCTTGCATGAATTGGTAAATAGCATAATGTAAAGAGGAAGATGTGAGTATGAAAACAAGCTCTGCCACTGTGATGAGGGAGAAAGCACTGAAAATATAAGTATCAAGTGTCCTCATTTGTAACATGTTGTTGTTGTTGTTGTTAGCTTTTGCAACATAGGGAGATTAAATTTACTACTAGTTTGGCCTCTTGAAGCATTAAGGACTTCACCAGACCCTATGAAGGCAATAGGCTAGAGGATTAGAAGAAATTGTTTATAAAATCCTTCTCTAAGCAATCTCTACCCTTACTTTCATTTTCTGTCAATTTTGCTTTCTTCATCATACTCCCTTGCTTTCTTACCACATCATTCTTATGTTATTATTTTTCTAGGTTCTGATAAATACTAAGGAAGAAAACATCACTTGCTTCGATCACAATTATGGAATTCTTGCTACATCTTTTGAGGTGTTTGTTTCTGGGGAGAGAAAAAAGACAGCTGGGGATTAAGGTTTATGGGTGTGCAACATAAATATGAACACTGAGACATTTCTTAGAGACAGAAGCATTTTGACATCAGGAAAACTGTGTTGGGCCCCACGTTGGGGCACCAACTCTATGGGGGGCGCACTCCTCCCAGTCAGGCCTGGAGGTTCAGAGGGGTGGCGCCGCCGCGCACACAGATACTAAATACAATTCACTCGGGACCCTCCGGTGAGGGGCACGGACTCCTGCCGCCCTTGGGACCCCCGGCGGAGACGGGAGAAAGGAAAAGCCTCAGGCACTTTTGCCTTCCAGGGGCAAACACCTGCATTGGTCGTCTTGGTGGTGATGAGGAGACAGCTGTTGCTTTGTCAGTGATCAGACGGAGAGCACGTTCTTTTCCTTGTTGATGATTGTGACGAGAGAACGTTCTTTCCTCACTAAAGGTCCGGGGGAGAGCATCGGGAGAGGTGTTTCCTCATTGGTGGTCCTGACGAGAAGGCGGAAAAAAGGGGTGCCAAAAGGGTGGAGCTGCTGCAGCAGCAGCTGCAGCTGCAGCTCAGCTCTTTATATAGTTCGCCCGCAGAATCGCCTGAGCCAATCAGCTTTCAGTCCTATTGTCCAATCAGGAAGAGTTTTGCACAAACATGTAACCAAGTTACTTTCATTTTCCCTAGATTTCTAATTTACAAACCAGATACTCAAAAGGCGTTTTCCCAGTTTGGGAGTTTTTGCCAATTTCCTCTCAATTTTCCCCTACAAACTGGATATTAAAAAAACCTTTTTTTTTTTTTTTTTTGGTGGTACTGGGGGTTGAACCCAGGGTCTCACACTTCCATGCTTTTCAAGTACTGGACCACTGAGCTACACGCCCAGCTCCACCCCCCCCCCTTTTTTTTTTAACTTCTTGAGACAGGGTCTTGCTAAATTACCCAGGCTGCCTCTGGTCTTGAACTTCTGATCCTGCTGCCTTCACCTCCCAAGTGGCTGGGATTACAGGCCTGCGCCACTGCGCTAAAAACCCGTCATCTTAAATAGGGACCATAAAATCTGAGGCCTTGATCACTATTATGTGAATTAGATATTTAACACTGCTTTCCTAATACTTTATTATAATCTTAACAACACATTAAGATGCTTGAAAAAATCTTTAGAATTAGTTGAAAAAGGTAAGTTTTGAGAAGTGTTTTGAAGGAGTAGCCATCGGTCCTTGGAGAAGTTTCAGAGTATTTGAAAACTTTCGTTAAATTTTACTCAGTTTTCTCACGTGAAGCTGATTGTTCTTTATGGAGTACTACAGTCATGATATTATCTTTAGTTAAGATTTATATAAAAATGGAAAACATTTGGCTTCCATATTCAATTGTAATTTGTACAATTAACTGTCTTTAAATTTGATACCTGATATAATAATGTTCTGAATTCTGAGGGCCACATACATTAATCTTCAAGATGGCTCTAAAGGTATTAATAAATGAGGACAAGGTATTGTGACTTTTCTTCACCAGGGCTAATTTATTTTCCTTACATTCTGCCAGACTTCTACCTAGTAAAAGCCAGGCATCTTACGTGGGAAGCTCAGAACCCTAGGTTACTACAACTTACACATCAAATTCACTTCCTATAAACAGTATTATTTTGAAGCTACAAATAAAGCATATTCTTTATATGCTTTTTTTTTTTTTTTGTAAATAAAAACCTATTTTTTGGTAGTACCCTGGTAGTTGAAGAGCCAGGGCCTGCACATGCTAGGCAAATGTTCCACTGCAGAGCCCCACCCTCAGTCCCCTTTGTATTTATTTATTTTTATTTTGAGACAGGCTCTGCTACACTGGGCAGGCTGCCTCTGGTCTCAAACTCAGATCCTCTTGCCCCAACCTCCTCAGTCACTGGAATTACAAGTGCGAGCCAGGGCACCCAGCCATATGTGTGGCATTTTAAACAAACCCCTTTCTTTTTGATAAATTACTAATTAAGTTCCCTAAAAAGTGCACCTTGTTTTGACAGAATTTTTTTTTTTTTCATTGTATAGTGAAAGGTAATTATTTTTTCCATCTGAGTCCTTTTAAAGACTTTTTAGGAATCTGTCCTGGTCTTCCTGGTGGGCTTTTTCCACCTTCCCTCCAATGCTTGAGTACTGGAGCAGTATTTGTAAGAATTTGGCTCTGGGCAGTGCTATGTTGAGTGACAAATGGAAGAGGATGAAGGTTTTATTGAAGCGAAAGAACCGCATTTAATTTTCCGTGTTGCTTTATTTGTTCCTTCTAGCCCCCAGGATATTGAATTTTATGGGCTCCCGGTTGGGTCGCTGGTACTTCAGGCGTTTAGTAATAACATAATCTGCTTTTTCCAGCAGGATAATAAATCTTCATTTACGTTAAAGGCGACTTACTCCAAACTATTTTATATAACATTCTTTTACCTCTTCTAAGCGAAAATATTCTCTCTCTCACCCCTGGCATTGCTCAGGCGGTCTCTGGTGACCTGGTCTGACAACCTGTGGTCCAAGCCGCAGGAATCAAGTTTGACCGAGTGTGGCCCTGCGCGCTACTACGCCAGACCCTCCTACCTGCTTCCCATTCCCATCGCCCAGGATCCAGCTTCCATCCTGCAGCCTCAGCCATTTACCACAGCGACACCCCATCTCCCCGCCCGCGGCTCCCCGCCCCACCGCGCGTCTAGTAGCGCCAGACTGTGGGTAACCGCCGCCTCCGCTGGTGCATCCCTGCTCCATAGGCCCAGGGCGCTCCAGACACCTGCCTCTCACTGGCCACTGCCGCTGCCCCTCACCCCATACCCCCCTCGGCAATTGGCCCCAGTCCGCCACTCGTCATCCTAGGGTCCTCGAGTCCCGCCTCCCTCTTCGGGTCATTTAAGTTTATCACAAATAAATAAATAAAGGAGGAAATAGAAATACGTAGAAAGTAAAAGCAGTCGGGAGCGGGCGGGGTCATAGAGGAAAAAGAAGGCGGAGCGGAGGAGTAAACAACCAAACCTGATCGTATCTACTTCGGCCAATCAAGACTCAGTCCAGTCCAGTCTGACAGGCTCTCTCGACCAATAGTTTTCCACCTCTGGAATCACTGAGCAACGATATACAACTGACCTCTCCAGGTGGGGGAAGTGCGAGGACTGTCGACCAATCGCCTGTTAACAGGACACTGAGCGAAGTTTCCATGCCCCAATAGATGTTTGAGATAGCGGATTAGGCCTCTCCTAGTCCAATGGAAGACGGCAGAGATGAGGGAAGGGTTCGTTGGGGGCGGGGACAAGGAAGGGAGGAGGAAGAGTGCATTTTGTTTATGGGCGGCAACCTCACGAGGGCCGTTCCATTCGTATTGGCCCACTAAAGGCAAGAATGGCATGAGAGCAACCCAATAGTGAGGAAAGCTAGAGGTTCGAGGCGAGAGGCGCCCAATGTGAGCCCTTTGCCGAAGAAGTAGGGGCGGGGGGAAGTTTAGGAGTTGAGGAAAGAAGATTAAAGAGCGCGAGGAGGTAACGCCAAAAACTCTAATTTGTTGTGGGGCGGGCAGGAGGGAGGGATATGTCTGTGCCGAGGGGGCCAAGCGTCTGTGAGTCGCTTGGAGTAGGGGGCAGCGGGACGGGAGGAACGGAGCGGGGTGGGGCCGGGGGAGCGAGTTTCCAAGCGGAAAGCCTGCGGGCCGTCCGCCGGCGTCGCGCGCGCCCCGCCCCGCGCGCGCCCTCTCCCCCGACGCCCCTCCCTGCGCCTGGCCGCGTCCTCGTCCGACCTGGTGGGGAGGGTCCCGGGTGTACCGAGCAGGGCCAAGTCCCGCAGCTGGAAACGTTGTCTTCTACCTTCTTCGCTTTACTCCCTGCGCCTGGAGCTGCTACTTCCAAGAAGAGGAGCAGAGGGGGACTAGCCGGGGCTCAGGAGCTGCTAGAGGCGCCCGCTTGTCTTCTGCCCCCTCTCTCCTCGCCCTCCCTTGCTTGGCTCTCGCGGTCTCTGGAGCGTCTTCAGAGAATTTGGGGGCGGGAGGTGTCCTGGCCCCCGAGCCGCTGGACTCCTCTCCAGACGCTGGAGCCACCGGCCCCGCCTGCTTCGCTTCTACGAGTAGAGAGGAAGGGGCTTGGGAAGGGAAGATCCACCTTTCCTTCTTTTTCTCTTTTGGGCCACTTTGGAAACATTCTTAAAAATGTTCATGGTTTTTGATACCTGAGATAAAACAGTTGGGAGTTTTTTTTTTTTTTTTTTTTTTTTTTTTTTTTTTTTTTTTTTTTTTTTTTTTTTTTTTTTTTTTTTTTTTTTTTTTTTTTTTTGCGCGTGTAAGTTTGTTTTTTTACATTGTTTTAATGCATTCCTGTCTGTGGCTCCAAACCCCCTTCCCACCAAACTATTACTCTCTTTAAGGATGCTGAAGAGGCAGGAGGCAGGGATTTTCTAAAAGTTCTATTGGTAAACATACTTGCATAAGCATATGCTAGGCACACACACAAAATATAAACATTAGCGAAAAACACAGTATGGTGTATAGCTACGCTACCTAGCTCGGTAATCCGCTGATCTCTTACTCTGAACCAGGTCAAATGAGGTCAGTAGCAGGATGACCGCTCTCCAGTAAAAATGTGAATGAAACAGGAAGTTATTTGGAAGGTTCTGAGTGTAGTACTGTCTTCAGAATGAGCATTGGGCCATCCTAGGTTGAACCTTTCTAGACGTGAATATTGTGTTTGCAATTTTTTACCATTAAAAATACCAATGTTGCTGGAGTTTTCTCATTGCATGGCCAGTTGTGATTTTCAGCTGGTAAAGTTACCAGAGGTCACCCACTCCCACAGTGTTTTAAAGTAAACTCTCTTCCAAAGTTACTGTTGTAATTGTCATTGAACATTTTAATTCTGTAATAATTATTTTGTAAATAAATTCTGTAGCTATAAAAGCTGAGTTTACATATTATTGTTAATGTAAATTCATGAATGATTTACATTCATGTCTGTTCAGGCTACTAACCTCAAAGACTTTTCTCTTGTGGGAAGATATAGCCTCCACTGCCCCTACCCATCCATGTGTAAGTATGATGAGTCAAAATTTGACTACATTCTGCATTTTTGCTTTACAACTAGGTGTGGCTCTACTTCTAGGAAAAGAAAAAAAATTTACATTGATTTTCATGCCTTTTACTCATTGTCATTCTTAATCAGAATTGATGAGAGTTGATGCACAAGTTGTATGTGGTCATACTCTTGTGCCATCTCTTGAATCCTCTTCTCCCGAGAAAGGTTTTGGAATTGTCCTTGAAGAATTGATGATGTTGCTCACTGTTCTGTGCTCAACTTTCAATTCCCAGCGCTAGGATTGTGATGTCCATTCAGCTCAGTTTTGAAGGACTTTAGGATTGAGAACACATGCTGCTAAAATAAACAGTTGAGAAGAAGAAAAGTGAGTCTTCTAGAAATATGTTTGTTGGTCAATTTGTTGGGTAGTTGGGTATTTTTAGTTTTGTGATTTTAGGTCTTATAGGCCAGTGGAGTATAAGCCTTTTACATATGAAGATCAGGTGACAGGCTTATTGTCTACCAGCCTCCAAAACAGTATGCCTTTTCATGGTGATGTTCTAGTTTCAACAAGCTAAAAACAGAAGTTTAAGATTAAAAATTGTTAAATTTTATTCATTTCCAGGAAAAAGTCTTTATACTTAACCCATCTAGACCCAGTGTTTCAAGACTACAACTGCACCAAGAAAATACAGATACAGATCATGTGTACATTGACTAGCCACTGAAAGACATTATGAGATTAAATAGAATAATTGAGGAAAGAGAAAGTTTTCATGGGAGGGATATAATTGGGAGAAGGTGTGTTTAGGACCACTAGATGTAGGCCATTGCCTATGTAGTTAGGTCAGAAAGTTTTTAAGACATACAAATATCCAACTCATTTTTCTGTCAATTTAGTAAGAATTTGGCTACTTAGTATGGGAAGAAAATCTAAGGAAAAGCCACTTAATACATTATATTTGTCTCATTAGTGAAAGTCTTCAGAAGACTTTCTAGACAAAGTGGACTTCTTAGAAAAAAGGGTAGACTGAAAGATTAGGTCATTTTAGAAGAACAATAAAAGCTACAACTAAATTCCTGTAAAGGATCTATAATTTATAAATGAATTTCAAATTATTCCAAATATCTTCAGAATAAATGGTAAGGAGAAACTTCTTTAAAACATTTGGAACATGGAAATGAAGTTTAATGGACTTTGTTTTGTTCTCTGAAATTATCTTTTTTTTTTTGAAATGGATGGTTAAATCATCAAATTGTTCAAGTCATGGTTCTGGAAACTTACAGTATAACAGAAAGAGAGAAAATGCTGGCCCTTGTGGAGTTTACATTGTAATGTTTCATACATTTTGTGTACTCTACTTTGCTAGGAGATGACTTTAAACTTTAAAGCTTAGCTGCATTCTCATTTTATGAACTATGATTTGAAAGAACTTATAAAAGTTTGAGGGAGAGGAGGGTGTTTATTAGTAGCCAATGATTGGAAAGGAAGAGCTTAAGTTTATTTTTATTATTGCCTTTTATTGTCATGAAATGTTCTCCATATGTTTCAGTAAGTCCTGACAGATAGGGGTTTTATATTTTTCATAAGTTTAAGCGTATCTTTGAAATAAATAAAATGTTGCTTTACATTAAAAAATTGTGTCTTGAAATTTACTGTAAAATACCTGTCTTGCATTGGTTTGTTAGCAAAGTGTGATAAAATATATGCTAGAATATCTGTTAATTTTTGGTTAAGATTTGTTTTAGGAATATACCTGAAAAATCAAGCACGTCATTCTTTTGTAGTTGTGATTTTATCAAGAAGATTAAAGTTGTGTAATTAATTTATAGGTGACACTAAAAGAGATAGAAGAAAGAGGCCTGCAAAAATGCTTTGTTATTTAAACTATTTTTGAAAACTCCAAAAGCATTTGATTGACACTTCTCTGATTTAATAGACCATTTATAATGCAAGAGGAACACTACAGAAGATTTTAGTATTACTTTAATCATTTTGTCTGTAGGTGGAAAAATCCTAGGCTCTAACAGAAGGAAACCTGGTGCCTGGTGACTGGTTAAATGAGTGTGACTTAACTCTTGAGTTAGTGGCTTCTCACCAGTGGATATCTCACCTTTCCAAAACCTGGTTCATAGTTCTCAGATAACAAGTTCAAATTTTCATTATCTTTCTCTGTCACTATGAATCTTACTTTATCAGCCAAATAAAAGTTTAGTCTATACATGAATAGCTTATACACAGTCCTCCCTCGCCCGGTCCTCCCATCTTCTACTATTGAGGATATGTATCTCTGTTCCTCCATTAGGTCTCTGTTTATGCTAGCATAATTGACCTCATCCAGAAAGTGTGCTTATTAATACATTTTATAGCACTTTGTGATTGCCTCTGGCTATTTGTTTACATACTTGTTAATATATGAAAGCTATAGATAGGAAGATTGAGGAAGAAATAGTTTAAAGTTAATAGAACGTTTTGTTTTAACTGATTTTTTTTTAAAGAACAAAATAGAATGGCTAATAGAATATTAAATCTAAACTTATTTGTAAGAGTGGTTGGTCAATGTGTGTTTATATGTATGTGAGTATGTATTTATATATGAACAGTTTTTGAATAAAACCATATTTTAGTACTGGATAAATCAAGTCTTGCCCTGTGGTCCTTGACATGGAATGTATTCAAAGTTCCAAGTGATTTGTTTAACACACTTTGTTTGTTACCAGAACTTTTCTCTGAGCAACAGAGAAACACAAGCTAATTAAAGTTTTGTAATTTTTAAAATACTTTTGGGCTAGAATGTTATTTTAGAAATTTTTTAAAGTATGATTACTAAGCAGTCCATAAAATGAATGAAATCTGAAATGTAAAGTTCATAAAACCTGAATCCACATAAGATTGTTGTTTTAAAAAAAAAGGTATTCATAGTACAAAAGATAAAATCTTGACATCTGTGAAATTTTTACAGTAATAAAATAAGCATAACTAATTCTATTAATTTTCATATTTGTAAGGTAACTCTTAAGCATGTGAACAGTGCATTTTAAGTCAAAATTTGGGGTGTTATTGGCTAGACACAGTCATTTCTTTGCCAGAGATACTAGGCTGTGTGAGAGCTAACCATCTGTCAAGTGATAGAGACAAAGAAAGGTTTTAATATACTAGTCTAAAATTTCCACAAACTTGTTTTGAGTTGTATTGTCATTTTGTTTTGGCCTTCATACTCTGTGTTGAATATGCATTGGGTCAGTCACCCCACTTTGTTTTATGAACAAACCATTCAAGGTCTAGATAAGGTTATTGTCACAGCTGATGGGATCTAGAGGCAAGATAAAAATATGTTTTGATTTTGCTTTCATGTCATGATCAAGAACTCACAAGTGGGCCAGCCACCCACTAGCAAGCATACAAATGGTTTCAAGCATTCTTATTTTCACCTACCCGTTCTCAGATTTGGGTGTCCTAATTCTTTTTCTTTATAGATTCAAGCTTTATATTTCAAACTCATTTCCTGAGCTGTTTGTGGGGGGAGTAGCAACAGGAATCCAGATTGCATGTTTTAGGTACAATATGGTGTGATGTGAAATTGAAACGGCAGATTGGTGAGAAACTTTAGTTTCAAACAAATATAAACTAGTTTGTTTAGTGAAGTCATACACAAAACAGTAGTCTTTGTTGACAGGGCAACATTTTTTTTGTTGTTTTAGTAATTTCCACATTATGAGGCTACTTTTGTTCTTAGGGCCAGCAGTCTATTTCCAAGACATCATATAAGGAAAAGAATTCCTAATATCGCTGATTGTAATGTTAAAACTTAGATATGGCAGGGCAAGGAATTATTTATAGCAGTGATAATTATATCAATAAAAATAGCAATATTAATACTGTGAGTGTCAAAATCCTTTCTTGACAGTATGAGGTAAACAGAACTATAGTCAAACAAAGCAGCCAGCCTGTCTTTACTGTCAGCTCATGAATATGCACTTCAGGAAAAATATACACACAGTTTAGAGTTGGGTGTACTGATTTAATCTCTTTTCAATTATTTTTGACATTTTTTAGAGTTCTTTCTAATTCAACAGAAGATTAAAAAATTCTGAATTTTTAGTATTGAAATTTAGTATTAAGATATTAATTTAGTATTAAGATATTAAGATATTAAATTTTAGTATTTAGTATTTAGTATTAAGATATTAATTTAGTATTAAGATATTAAGATATTAAATTTTAGTATTAAGATAATGGTACCCATTATCTTACTGTCATTGGTAAGTCTTTAGAGATTTACTTATTTATACTTCAGTGCTTTATAAATTATCAGAAATTCATTTTATATGTACCTTCATTTTGGACACAGATTACCACTGCAAAAGGGAACTAGGAGAACCTCTAACAATTTACAAACCAGACCAAAACCTACCACCATATTCTTTCACTCTTTTTTCATTCTCTTTTTCTTTCCTTTTCTCTCTTTCTCTCTCTCTTCCTTTCTTTTTCTCTTTTTCTCTCTCCCTCTTTCTTTTCCTTCCTTCTTTCCTTTTTTCCCTTTTTTTTCTCTTTTCTCTTTTCTCTCTTGTTTGTTTGTTTCTTTCTTTCTCACATACTCAGTAACTACCTCTGCCTTCCTGTAGACGTTAAGAACTGCCCTTTTCCTGGTGTTGATCTAAGGAAAGGTATAAATTTTTGTAGTTTTTATTACTTCTAGTCAGTTTTTATAATTTTATGATATTTTAAACATTTTCCTAAGAATATATAATCAAGTGGAAGTTATTAAACCAAAGTTTTTTTAACCTGAGGGACTAGCATTTACCTTTTTAGTCCTTCATATTTTACATTTAATTATTTTACTTTATTGTGCATTGTCAAAAATCTTGGATGTACAGTTAGTAGAGGAGATTCTGTGAATAGTGCTGCCACTAACAAGTTGTATGATCTTGGGCATGTCACATAATCTGTGGATCACCACCATAGTTTCTTGATCATTGCTTAATGTTTTCATCAGCAGTTGAATCTTTAGTTTCAGGTGGTGTTTATGGAAGTGATGTTTACACCATTAGGAAAGTAAAATATTTTACTTCCCTTTTTATTTTTAGTACTTGATATGTTTCATTTTAATGATACTTTCATTCAAACATACCATAGTATAACTGTAGAATATAATATTAAGAATTTATAATCCTTTATGGTTGGTAGGTATAACAAATTTATTTAGTTTACATAAATTTTTCACCAACTCACCTTAATCCCGGAAGCTATATTAGTAATAGAATTTTATAAACTCGATTCTTTGCATAAAGTTGTTTAATTGGAGAATGCAGATAATAATAGAATGAATTAACTCAGGCATTTGCTACTCATAGTCATTTTTTAATTCTATAAAATATAGAAATAGATCAATGGATACATATCTTCATAGAAAAAGATGAACTTGATCTTGGTACCTTTGTTCTCTAAGCAGAAAATAAATATACTTTCCATAATCAGAAGCGATCTCTATTCAGTTCTTAAGAAATTTGTAATTTTTTTTCCTTGTGGTAGTACTTGGGGTTGAATGCTCTTAGGACCTGAGTCACTGGTATTACAAGTGTATACTACCGTACCCAACTGAAATTTATAATTTTTAACTATTGCATTTGATTTTTGATTCTACATTATGCCCATCCAGGGATAGATTCACATAGGAGGGATGGTAAAGTAGGCAAAGAAATTTGACTATAAATTTTGATGTAGCCTAGTGAAAGAGTATGTGTTAGGAAAGACTGCAAATACTGCCCTGGCATACATAGAAACAGACAACTGAATGCAATTGAGGTGGAAATATTTGATAGGTTTATATTTAATGGTCATCTCAAAGAAAGTTTTCATTTAATTTCACTCAGTGTTTTTCTTTTTCTTTTTTCTTTTTTGTTAGTACTGCAGAGTTGAACCCAGGGTCTTATGCATGTTTGGCAAGTGCTGTATCACTGAGCTGCATCCTAACTCCCACTCCCCTTTTTTTTATTTTGAGACAGGAATTTGCTAAGTTGCACAGTTGCTTCTGGCCTTGAACTCATGATCCTCCTGCCTCAGCTTTTTAAGTCGCTGGGCATGCATACAGCATATGGCTGTAACTCACATTCCTTTTGCTATTATGAATAGTTGTGAAAGGTTTAAAGGTGTCAAAAACTACCTATTCACACATGTTGTTCTTTTTTTTTTTTTTTTTTTTTTTGCGGTACCGGGGGTTGAACCTTGTGCTTGCATGCTCTGTAAGTGCTGGACCACTGAGCTGCACCCTCAGCCCATTTTTTAATTTTTTGAGACAGTCTGGCTAAGTTATGCAGACTGCCTCTGGTCTTTAACTTGTGATCCTCCTGCTTCCGCCTCCAGAGCTGCTGGGATTATAGGCTTGCGCCACCATGCCTGGCTAGTAGTTTGTTCTTGAATCTTCTCCTTTTCCTATACCTCCATTCCAGTGTTCCTGGTACTGATCATGTAACATTTCATCACTTTGTAAATGATATGCAATATATTCTCCAAGATCTTAGATAATGCTAAACTACTGTAGCCTACCAAATGTCTAGGTAATAGAAGTTGCAAGAAAAAATTTAAATCAACCATTGGACACAAAAAGGAGTGTGTTTCTTTTTTCAAACTTTTTTTTTTTTTTGAGACAGGGTCTCACTAAACTGTGCAGGTTGCCTCTGCCCTTGAACTGGTAATCCTCCTACCTCAGCCTCCTGAGTAGCTGAGAGTAGCTGAGATTATGGGTGTGTGCCACTATGCCCTTGGCTAAAATAGTTTTTCTTTTCTTTTCTTCTTTTTTCTTTTTTGAGACAGAGCCTCACTAGGTAGCAGAGGCTGACCTGGAACTGTCTATGTAGCCCAGGCTGGCTTTAGACTCACAATCCCATGTGCCACCATGCCTATATGACTGAATGCATTCAAATATGGAAAAGATAGTGTAAATGTGCTTAAAGAAAACTTATTTGAGAATGTTAACTGAAACCCAGCACATATTTTGAAGAATTACTATAGGCTGTTTTCTAAAGACATTCATGTCAGAAAGACCTGCAGAATTTTTGATGGGAATCACAAGGAAAATTTCATCCTTGTATTAAATAGTATTAATAATAGCAATAGTAGCCCACATTTAAGAGCTTACACCAAAGCAAGCATTGGTTATATCTGCATTTTTCCAGTTCCACAATTCTATGAGACAGGTATCTTTATTATTCCAATCTTAAACTAAGGCTCAGAAAGGGTAAATAATATCTTATTCAAAGTCACTCAACCAGTATATAACAGATGAATATGAATATATTCAAGTTTATTTTTAGAGTACCTTAACTGTTAATCACCACCCCATCAGGCCTCTATTCTAGGACCATTTTCAGTCAGTGCTTGCTCTGTTAGTACTTGTTGTTGTTGTTGTTGTTGTTGTTAGGTGCCATCAAGTCGGTATCCGATTCATAGCGACCCTCATAGGGTTTTCCGTGGCAGACTGTTTCAGGATTGCCTTGGGAGTGGATTGCCAGGTCCTTCTCCCATTTTTGTGGTGCTGGGAATTGAACTTGGGACCTCAGAGACTGCAGCATAGTGCTCTACCAACTGAGCTAAATCCCAGCCCCTGTTAGTACTAGCTATTTTATTTCAAGAAGGCATAGTAGCCTTGGAGAAGGTTCTAGAGAAGGACACAAGTTGAAAGAGTTGTAAATGGGAGGAATGGTTGCTATGGTAGGGTGGTTTTAAATTTTAACATTTCAGTGTAGAATTTAAAATGCTGAGAGAATTTGTCTAAAGGCTTTACAGTCAATGGATTCAGTAGCTGCTGTGTAAAACTCTTATCCATAGAACAGTAGAGCTGGGTAACAGCCAAAGGAAAGATTAAATATTGGGAGTACTGGAAAGACAGAGGTCAAAAAGGAATACTCAGTAAAACTACACTGAGTAACCAAGAACAAGGGATCATACAGAAGTAAGGATGAGGCAGAACAGAAGCAATATGTTCAAACTAATAGATCCTATTGACCTTGGAAGGCCTTTATATTATTTATTATTTGTATGCATATGTTTATTTCAGAAACCAATAGCTGGCTTAAATATAGGCCACCTAGAGTTTGCAGTATAAAGACTACTATGTTTTTGGCAGGGCTGAGAGTTAGCTCAGTTGGTAGAGCACTGCTCTACAGTCTCTGAGGTCCTAAGTTTGATTCCCAGCACCACAAATATGGGAGAAGGATGTGGCAATCCACTCCCGAGGCAATCTTAAAACAATCAGCCATTGAAAACCCTTTGAGGGTTGCTATGAGTCAGACACAACTCCATGGAACCTAACAACAACAATGCTTTTGGCACAAAAACATGATACTAACCTAGAATTAGGAAATAAATTTAAGTACATTATAAAGAAATACAATTTAGCACAATAAGCTTTGTGATAAAACATTTTTTTGAGCGCATATTGTATGCCACCCAATTCTGAACTGTTTCTCGGGGCATTTGTAAGTTACAATTTAGAGTCCAGTTTTCAAATACCAGAAAACCTGTTAAATGGGTATGAGGGGTAAAATAATTTATACCTTTATTTTATTTCATTCATTA
This sequence comes from Pedetes capensis, assembly GCA_007922755.1. Classification (NCBI taxonomy): domain Eukaryota; kingdom Metazoa; phylum Chordata; class Mammalia; order Rodentia; family Pedetidae; genus Pedetes; species Pedetes capensis. Next base: position 61,507 of record VMDO01010846.1, read on the forward strand.
TGTAATATAGCCTTTGATCTCCTCCTTCCTATGCTCTTGGAGATTTAAACCAGGCTCTACCAAGTTTAACATGGAAGATAGTCTAATATTAACTTTTCCTTGATATATCACTATAATAAAGGAGAGGTTCAGTTTTATTTGATAGTATAAATGCATTTCATATGATGAGCTCAGATAAAATCAGTATGCGTGAGTTTCAATTATATTTGGGAGAGCCAGCATGAATGAATGAAAAGAAATTATACTAACTTTTAAAGTGAATTTTAATTTCAAATAATTAAATCAAGTACTCATGTCCCTTGTCTACAGGATACAAGACTTCAAAAGTTTTTAAGAAATAATATTTATTGTTGATTACCACATATGAGTTGTATCATCTTGCTAATGAGAGTACTGAAAGTGCCATATCATCATTTATGTGACTTTACCTTATGACAGCCTGCAGGCATACTGTGGCATCCGATCCCATCAGATCTTGGAAGCTAAGCAGGGGTCAGTACTTGGATGGGAGACCACCTGGGAGCCTGAAGTGCTGTAGATCTGGGAGAAGGACCCAGCAACCCACTCCCCCCAAAACACAATCAGCCACAGAAAACCCTATGAATAGCAGAGAAGCACAACAATACTGATTCATCTGTTGTACGTAGGGTTACTATGAGTCCGACACTGACTCGTCGGCCCCTAACAACAACAACCTTATGAGTGATACCTTATGAGTATCTCAGATATTTTATTAATACTCTTGGGAAATGTAGTGCAGTAAGAATTTTGTATGCTTAAAATGGTTATATCACTGAAAAAATATATTGTGAAGTTAGAGAAATTCATGCATGGCAGCTTTCCTCTTCAGGTTCTTCATTAGTGGTACTCTTGTCTTTGTTCTTTTGATATCCTGTAGCAGTTAGTCTTCTCAACAGCTATATTGCTTTCATTTCACCATCTTCTATATATTTGACCCTCAGAGAAGTACCTTTGAAAATTCATGCTCATAATGATATTTCTTGTTCTAGAAAGTGGTTAAGAACAAAGCAATGCTATGTTGAAGGGTCTTCTAAGCTGAAAAGCATTACAGGGAAAAATGAACAGAATTGCAGGAGCTCCTAATTGAGACACTATATATTAAAGGCTCAACATTCATTATAAAGTGAACCAAGTGTATAAGAACCAAAAATAATGGTGGTGGTTTCTCTGTACTTTTGGGTTATGCATGTCTGCTCTATACATTATATATGTAATGATGAGTGATGAGTTGTATTATGCAAAACGGATGACTGTAAAGTTAATTTGATGTTTTATGTACAATTTAACTCCTAATTCAAATTCCTTGAGATTCATCACTTAGGAAAAGTAACACTTAGAACAGGTATTTCCAACTCTAGGTCTGTGTTAGTTAGGAACCAGATGCACAGCAGGAGGTGAGCAGCTAACCAAGCAAAGTGTCATCTGTATTTATAGCCACCCTCCATCACTTCTTTTACCACCTGAACCCCCAGAAAATTTGTCTTCTACAAAACCAATCACTGTGCCAAAATCATTGGGGACGTGGTTTAAAATCACACAACACTGAACTATGGTCTTTTAAGGCTAGATGCCATGCTTTAGTTATTTTGATAGTCTTAGTGCTAGTACGGGCTGGGACTTAGCTCAGTTGGTAGAGTGCTGCTCTGCAGTCTTTGAGGTCCCGAATTCGATTCCCAGAACCACAAAAATGGAAGAAGGATGTGGCAATCCACTCCCAAGGCAACCCCAAAACAATCAGCCATTGAAAACTCTGTGAGGGTTGCTATGAGTTGCACTACTCAATGCCACCTAACAACAACAGTGGTAGTACACTACTTGACACTCATGAAGGATTCAGTAAATGTTGGCCAAGCTATTCTGTATCTATCCAAGGAATATTACTTTAATTTTTGCTTACCAGCCTATCCATTAACTTATTTTCAACTAATTCTGGTTCAAATTTTGTTAAGTGCCATCGAGTCAGGTCCAACTCATAGCAACCCTACATACCCCAGAATGAAGCACTACCTGACACTGTGTCATATCCAGCAGTATGTATGACAATGCATCTATGCTATTCATAGGGTTTTTGATGGCTAATTGTTTTGGGATTGGGCTGGTGGGTCCTTCTCCCAAGCCTACAGTACCCAGTATTCCCAGGTGGTCTCTCCTCTGAGGGCTAATCAGGTCTGACCCTGTTTAGCTTCCAAGATCAGATGAGATCAGACATCAGGTGATGTGGCTGTAGACTGGCTCAAATGTAGCATTGTGAAAATTATTACTTGTTATAGATGTTCACTGAACTTTTCCAAGACCCAAACATTTTTACACATGCTTATGATCTTTTATCCTTTTTCATACTTAATGAAATTCTGTCTTGACAGAGATTTCAATAAAAATTATATTTACTGTGATTGAGAAAAGAAATGTATCAGATATCACCCATCAATGGCAAAAAAAAAAAAAAAACTATTACAATCAATTCAGGATATTGTGTTGAACAGAATACACAGAATTACATTACCTACTGATTCAAGGATGAAACCCAAGTTTCATATCCTATATGATTCCTATCTAGAATAGTAGAACAAACAAGTGACAGTACTTTTTATACTTCATAGATTGGAGTTGATATTTTGAATATTTTATATAAGCTTTTTTAATTCTTGAAAAATAAATGTTCATAATATTTCACATAATTCAAAATAGTTTTACTTAATTTTACTTTATTATTTGCATTATTTAGAAATTTAGCCCAGTTAAGCACTTTCATATTAGTGACATTATATCCATATCTTTTCTAGAAAGCATAAAAGGTAATTAGGCTGTGAAATATATGAAAAGTAATATGTAAACCACATGTAGGGCATGTGTTTAACTCCATTATAATGGCTAACATACTTTTTCTTATTCATAAGACTTGGTGGTACATTTTGGGAAATTTACCTGATGGTCAAAGTCATACTTTGTTTTTCTACTAACTGAAACTACAGCAAATTGCTTAGAAGTTTTATCTAAACAAAAGATAATTGTGTCCTTGGAGTAATTAAAACTGGAATTACATTAAAGCTTACATAAAGTGATTAATAGCTGTAATATATTTTGAGATAGGTATCTAAGAACTTACTGGAAACATATTGCCATTTGTATGTACTATATTTCAGGAATATACTTTCTAAGGAAACTGTTGATTCTTGGGAATAATTATAAGAAAGTCCTAACATACCTCAGACCTATATACCCTATCCTACCCCCAGATTTTTTTTAAAATTGAAGATTTGAAAAACAAGTTGACCTATATATGTTTATCTTCCTCTTCCCTTCTAATTCCAAGTTGCCCACCTCTCTGAATGAAATGGCTGCTGAGATCTGTGAACAACTGCCATGGCACTTTGGCAGTGAAACATTGCTTTGAAACTTTTCAAACTTCAGTTGGGCAAGCAAGTAAGAGAATAGTGCTAGAGTCCTGGGTAAATATCACAAAGCAGCAGACATTGGAAAAATGATATTGGGCTTCAGAAGCCTGTGAATCCCTATGGGAGAAAATCAGTATTTATTCATTTTAAGTGTCCAACTCTGCTCAGCTGGATAAAAGGCCAAAGTAGCTGAATGGTACCTTTCCTGTCCCTGAGGCTAAACAAATAGGATAGGACTACTATGTGCCTTGTCCTCTATGTGCCTTGGCAGGGAAGTGACAGACTACCTTTGCTTTTCACCACCTGTGATACTTCTGCCTTTTAGGGTACTCCAAAACCAGTGAGCTCCAGTGAGATATCAACGAAAAATAACAATCCATTGTGGAGACCCAGTAACAAGTGAGAAAGGAAGATCAGGTAGGAAAATCTGGGTACACACCCCATGCATCTAGTTGCTGTTGGCAAAAATAGATGAAAACTGAATTTGGAAAAAAATAGGATCGAGCACTGAGGGCATTCAAGTAAAGAATTACAAATACTAAGAAAAATATCACAGTCAAACAACTTAGTGGATGAATTGAAGGGGAACATGGTCATTGTTGAACTATGAGTTGTAAACTAAAAGGCCAAATTCAAGAAATATATAAAAGCATATAGAATGAAAATAAAACAGGGTGAAAATCTTAAATAAAAAAAGGTGAGATTTGGAGGATATACAAATGAAAATGTGAATTATAGGGACTACAAAGTGAGAAATTAGAATGGATGGAGAGGTGCAACTAAATATTCAAAGAAAATTTCTCTGAGATTAAGAAAATTTAGACTATGGATTGAAAGTTTTCTAATTTATAGTGTTGATTAAAAGAAAAGACATACTTAGGCATACTCTGGGGAAAATTCTGAATTCTGAAAATTAATTGAAACATAAACTGTCATGTAGAATGAACAAGTTCCTACAATGGAGAAAAATATCAAAGTATCTTAGGACTTCATATCTGCATATCTGTAATAGTGGAAACGAGGAGATAGTGGAATGACATCTGCAGACTGTGAAAAGGAAATAACCACAATCCAAATATCTCAGTATCCAAAAAGTTATCATTTGCTAGCCAAGATGAAAGAAACACATTTAGGGATATGCAGGAACTGAGAGTAAACAAGAGTTTTACCTTATCTGAGAAAATGCCAGAGAATAGATCATTAAAAATAACAAATAAGCCGTAACAAAGACTTCAAGATGAAAAAGATGAAAATAGAGATAGAGATTAAATGATGACTATTTATATGTAATTGTATGTGTAAAATTATATTTGTATATGTGTGTATATACAATTTCATCTATTAGATAAAGATCAGTAGCTAGGAATATGTAATATGATAAGTAATTTCAGACTGTTGAAATAAAATGATTGTATTTCTATAAGGAAAATTTGAAATGTCCTAAACTGTCTCTTCAAAAGTTAGGCAATAGAGGGGCTAGAAAGCTAGAAGTAAAAGAGGAGGAAAATGATGGTAGAGAATGAGAAGAAAGGAAGGGAAAGAGGAGAAAATGGGATATATTCTAAAAATCTCATTTAGGAGAAAAGGAAGGGAGTAGAATATTTTGATGACAGAAAAAGTATTACATATATGTGTATAAATATGTTTATTAAAGGACAGAAAGGGAAGATAATGCAATAGAATATCACTTAGAAGTGCAATAACAAGGATATGATAGAATGGATAGCCACTTGATCAAATGAAATACAGAAAAGGGGAATGAGGAAACAATAATGTAAAATAAATATAAAGTAATAGGAAGTTACATAATTAGGCATTAATAATTATTACATTGGGCTGGGATTTATCTCAGTTGGTAGAGCACCGTTCTGCAGTTTTGGAGGTCCCAAGTTGGATTCCTAGCACCACAAAAATGGGAGAAGGACATGGCAACCCACTCCCAAGGCAATCCTGAAACAGTCTGCCATTGAAAACCCTGTGAAGGTCACTGTAAGTCTGACACTACTTGACGGCACCTAACAACAACAACAACAACAACAATTATTACATTTAATACAGATGGACTAAATTCTCTTATTAAAAGATAGGTAAAATCAGATTACATTAAACAGTGTAAGCCATCCAAATTATCCAAATTATATTACAAGATAAATAACATAAGACAATGTTCTGAAGAAAAGTTGAATGTAAAATGATAGGCATAAAGACACACAAATGCAAACAAAAAAAAGAAACATGAGCAATAACTTTGATATCAAACAAGATAGAATTGAAGGTTAAAAAAAACTAAAAGAGGGTACTGTAATAAAAGCAGTTTATGAGGAAAATAACCACATAAATCTGTATTATGTGGTTAATAATACAGAAAAAAGAAAAACATTAGTGATAACAGTGATATCAAGATAGAATTGAAGGTTAAAAGTTTTAAGAGATAAAAAAGGGTACTATAATAATCAAGGGTACAGTTTATGAGGAAAATAACCACAGCTGTATGCAGCAGGTTTACTTATAGTAGATAAGTACATAAAATACAAATTATAAGAAAGGTCTAGACAGTTCTATTAAGCACACGTACAGGATAACTAATAGAAATGGAACAATTTAAATGGAACAGTTTATAATTTAAAAAATTGATGTAATATCTATATAGACTATATAGACTTTCAGTATTTTTTGTTTCAGTCTTGAGACTGAGTCCTACTATGTTGTCCATGCTAGCCTAAACTCCTGGGCTCAAGTGATTCTACTACTTCAGCCTCCCACGTAGCTGTGCCTTCATGCCCAGCTTCTTTAAATATTTTTGAACATCTCTACAGTTGGCTATAAAGAAAACTTTATCAGTCCCAGAAAGCAAAGGTTTTATAAGGTCACTCTTTGATTATAAGCTAGCATAATTAGAATTTCAAAAGTTTTTCTAAAAAGGTTCAAACAAAACTTCATTGAAATTACAGAAAACATACCCTTGATAAAAAGAAAATCTCTTAGATAAGGAGGAAATCACCTAGAAATCAAAGAAAAGTAAAATGTTTTAGGTAAAAGCCTATGCAAAATAGTTAAGGCAGTTGTCAGAGGACAATTGATAGCCTCAAAGTCCTTTGTTATTAAGGAAGATGGAAATAAAGAATAACCTAAAATCTTTAAGAAATTAAAGTGCTAACAAAAGGGAAGTAAATGTGAAAAAAATGAGTATAGGATTGCATTATAAATTCTAGATTGTATATAAAGTCAATTAATAAAAACAATAGAGTAATAACATGGAAAGAGATCAACAGAACAAGTTAGAAAATTCTAAAACATGACAATTGAGTTTGAAATTTAGAAATCATTCAATTAATGTGGCTGGCAAAATGTGTATCTGTGGGGAAAAAGTGTATTCTTATTTTCTACCTTAAAAATAGGTTAAGATGAAAGGCTTAAATGAGAAAATTTAGAAATAAAAACTTACAAAAAATGAAGAAAGTTTACAAAATTTTCATGCGACAAAATTTTTTAAAAAAATAAAGTAATTTACATAAAAATTAAAAACATGAAAATTATATAATAAAATCATTAAGAAAATATAGTTTTCGAAGAGTATCTGCTATTCATATTAGCATGAAAGGCCAGAGCTCTTAGATATTGGTGAGGAAAAAGTTAAGAAACAACCCCAAATAAAAGGAAGACAACTCACAGAAGGGAGATTCTGTTAGTTAACATATAAGAAGATTCTCAAATTTACTAGTAATTAGGGAAATCAAATTTAAGTAATGGTTATAAGTAGAGTATTTAAGAATGTTTTTAGTTCTGATTTTAAAATTGTTATAGCTTTATCATAGAGGTAAAAGGTGGGGAAGAAGTAATTCCACTGGTAAGGTGATGAAAATAAAGGAAAGCCTTATAATGGAATATTACGTAGACAGTGATGTGAATTAAAGCTATCTTAGGTGATCTAGAAGAATTTTCAGGAATTTCTGTTGAGTGAAAAGAGCAGTTGTTGAATATTTTAATGTTATCTGTACCAATGTTACAAGTTAATTATGATGCCTGTTGTGTATGAATCAGTGCCTTCTTTCCACATAGCAGTTAGTTGACAAATACTTACTGGTTTGACTTAAGAAATTACAGATACAATAATGATTTCAACAAGGCAATGAAATGTAGAAATGAAAGTATTTAAGGAGACTAGAGGGAAGAATAAAAGAAGAAGTAAGGATATAATACTATGGTAGGCAAATTGCTTATGTTTCTCAGACTCTTAATCTTTAAAATTATGATAGTGAGTTTCCTCACTTCACACAACCTTTGGGAGAGTCAGGTAAAATAATATGTTGAAGTGCTTTGCAAAATGTAATGTACAAAGAATGATAAAGATGAAATCTGAGGGCTGTCATATTTTATTACTTAATAGACACTGTACATATTTTAAGTTGCATGTTTGATATTAAACTTATTGACATATTATTAGAACTGATAAAACTATTAAAATCTCAAACAAACAATACAGTGCAATCCAGGGAAGGTCTGAACACATTCAATTGCTTCAAGTCTAAGATAGATCCTCAGAATTTCTTTCTTTTCCTGATCGAGAGAACTTTTTTTTTTTTTATTACTACTCAGGTACATCTCCTGATGATCTCTTGTTCTAGTGTAGAGCTATGCATATATTTTAGGAAGTCTGAGCCTTCATCACCTCTGGACATAATGGTAATGCTGAATCGTAAAAATAATAAGTAGCTTTGGACATCTCAGCATAGTTTTGTAATGTGTTGTTATATTTCTTTGGAAATTTTATCCTTTTACTAGAGCTATAGTTAAACATGATTATAATATGAATAATAAGTTTAATATCAAACA